>PVKE010035530.1:0-16837 GCA_004027555.1 Craseonycteris thonglongyai
AGTTTTTTGGGTAGATGCCCAGTAGAGGGATGGCTGGGTCATATGGTAATTCCATTCGTAATTTTTTGAGGAATCTCCATACAGCCTTCCATAGTGGCTGTACCAGTTTACATTCCCACCAGCAGTGTATGAGGGTTCCTTTTTGTCCACAGCCTCTCCAGCACTTGTTATCCCTTGTCTTGTTGATGATAGCCAGAATTGGAGTCTTGAATTGTGTCATTTAGCTCATATGTTTCCATATCTTAAACTTCCTTTTTGAGAGAGTTTTCATTTTCTTTCTGAGCACTTTTGTTCACAAGGGTATTCGTTGCTGTTGGAGCATTTCTTTTCCTGGACGTGAGGACTGTCCCCCTATTAGATGTTAAGAAATTTCTCTTTTACTTTCTAGCTAGTGTTGCTGCAGTGTCTTATATTTTCTCTTGGTTATTTGGTTTTCTCACAGTGGGAGACTCAGGTGGGTTTCTGTTTGACTCAGTCACCCTTGACTCTGTATGCCTCCTCTTTGGGAAGATATGGTGGGTGATGGTATTGTATGCCTCCGAGATCCCACTGTAGTCAGAAGCTGCCACACCTGTGCTTCAGCTGTCCTAGATCCCTCTGCTGGCTTCAGGAAGAAGAGTGAAGGCGGGGCTTGTTGGGAAAGGTGCAGGTCTGATTGCATCACAGGGTAATGGCGGCTTCCTGGCAGTAGCCCACTGAAGGCGCACCATGGGTGAGGCCTGCGGGGCGAGCCCTGAGAGACAGCAAGGGGAAGCAGCCAGGCTCCATGTCCAAGGCGACGCAGTGCTCCAGTTGGGGTCTCACCTCACTGAGGGCCACTCTGCACCTCAGCCGCCAACACTCCCAGTGTCAGCACTCCAGCCACTGGAAAACCAGCCTCCAGCTCCAGTTGCCAGCCTCACGCTCTGCAGGCCCCCAGCTCTAGCCACGGGACTCAAGCGCCAGCAGCCAGATATTCACTTCAGTCACTCACACCAATCTCTGGCTGCTACTGATCCTCGCTCTGGCCTCCCATCCTGCGCCCCGGCCGCCTGCCCCGCACCCCGGCTGCCTGCCCCGCGCCCCGGCTGCGCCCCCCGCACTCCCACCGGGGCCTCTCGCCACCGTTAGCCGCACCCGCTGTCTCTGTCCACCCCGCGCTCTGGCGTCGGCGCCTCCGCCTCTGTCAGCTCCAGGCCTCCCACCCGCTGAGTCGTTCTGCTCCTGGACCCGCGTCCCCGCTGCCACCTCCATCCGTCTCTCCTCTGCTGGACTCGGCTCAGCCTCTGGGTCGTCACTGGGTGGGTCTCCGGGTCGCGCTCCGTGGTGGGTCCCCACACGGCTCCCTTTCCTCTCTCTCTCTCGCCTCCGTTTCTCCAGCTTTAGGTGTTTTCTTGGGTCTCTCAGACGAGGCTGTGTAGCTTAGGAATTCTCTGGTTGGATTTTCGTTGTTTAGATTGTTGTCTTTCCAGGAAAGGTTTCAAGAACTCCTCTCACACCGCCATCCTGATGATGTTGCTAAGTTTTTTTAATTAATTAGAAAAATATTTTTGGACTCAAATTTTAAGGCCATGTATGTGATTGGCAATAGATAGTGCCTACAATTATAAAATAAATATGATTGTAGTCAAAAATCAAGAGTTTATAACCACACTTTATTGGAAAGACCACTAAAAGAGTATACACTTTAGTGAAGAAAATTGAATCCAGAAGGGAGGACTAAAATACAGAAAAACAATTTTTGTAAAGTGAGAAACATAAATCTAAAAAAGGATGATGTGGTGGGAAATGACAGGCTGGGAGGATTTCTTAAGATTAACAGGTCAGGGAAACCGGGATGGCTCAGTGGGTTAAGCACTTGCTTTGCAGCCCTGGGGACCCAGGATCAAATCCCGGCCCTGGCCTGTGTGGACCCATATGCTGAACTGGGGTGTGCTTCCCATGGAGAGGCCCCTAGTTTGGTTCTCGCCCTCCGATCAGTGAAGAATTTTCTGAGATAGCATTTAAATCAAGAGCTGAATAACAAGGAGCCAGCCATGTAAACACAGGTAGGAAGCATTCCAAATAAAGAAATAGTTGATATAATGGGACTATGGTTGGCATGTTTGAAGAACTGAAAGAAAACTGCTATTGTGAGAAGTGCATGAGCAAGTGGGTGAGTAGGAGATAGGTTAAACAGGTATGCAGAAGTCATGTTGTATAGGGACTGCCTTCACTATGTTGAAACAATGGGTCCAGCATACCAGTGAGTTTTCCATGAAAGCAGAAAACACATAAACTCAGGGATGAAGAGCGTTTCTCTTTCACTAGTGATTAGAGACCACCACTCTCTATGGGATGGACTTTGTTTTCTTACTTGCTTTCTACTAAATAAACTTACTTTTACTTTAAATTCTGTTTGAATTCTTTATGGGAAGCCAACATTATTACTATTGTACAGGTTGGGAAACCTCAGAGAGGTTAAATCAAAAGTCACACAACTACCGATGGTAATTAGAATTCAAATTGTTGTCTATCTGATTCAGTGTTTGCATTTTGTGTATTATGTACTATTATTCCCCATGTTGCGGACACTAGAGTTGCAGAGTTGGTAGGTAGTAGGCTACTGCTTCTAAGAAATGATAGTGGAGCAATCCCCACCTGGTCACAGACAAGACTACACACACTGAATTAAACGCTCTTGATCCAGACTAGCCAGACAGAAATGATTTCCATGCACCAAATTTAACTGGTGTCCCTGTCATCAGTATCTCCATCCTCCAGTCCATTTTCAATACTACTGCCAGAAGAGATTTTATTTAAAACAAAAAACAAAAAAACAAAAAAACAAACTCACACTACTTTCCCTCTTAAAAACGGTTTCTGCTACAAAACCTACAAAATACAGGCCAAACATTTCAGTGCCTCACGCAAGGCTGGCTATTCACAGTCTGTCTAAGCAGTGCTCAAACCTTTTCTTCTCAGGATATTAATTCATTAAAAAAATAATAAACCCTTTAGTCTGTTAAAACCTAAATAGTTTTTCAAACCTCTTTAATATCTAGCTTAATAGAAGACAGCTGAATCCTCATAGGTACATTCAATCTGATGTGATATGCTGTTTGGCTATGTAAACAATCTCTCATTTAAATATGCAGGCAGGAACGGGAGCAACACATTAATGGCCTTTTAGGTAATTGTGGACTTTCTTCTTTGGTACTATATCAAACCATATCAGTGAATTTTTTGCCCTCAGTTACATAAAAATTCATTAATCTAACCTGCAGTTTTGCTTACGATCTTTTAGTCATGGTCATTTGGAAATTACTGGCTCAGGGTTATGCAGTTCTTCCAAATGTTGACATATTTCTATATACAATGTTAAAAACTCTTTTTGCTAATACCACCAACAATCTCATAAGAAAAATGTTAAAATATCAGGAAGCTGTCAAAGTCATAGTGGTAGACAGAAGTTTTAAAAAATTCTTATTTTGCTTGAAAACTTTTATCATTGACAACAAATATTATTAGTTGTTAAGAAAATATCTGCCAAACACCCAAGTGTGAAAAACCACAGTTTGTCTACCACTTGTTCTTTCAAGGTGGTCCATGAAAAAGGGGGCTTTGAAATAAAAAATTGAAACAAAATATTTCAAAAATGTTTTTCCTAGAGACAACTATTATTCTTTGGTGTCCAGCAGAAGTACTCTATGTGTACTTCCCATTTCATCACAGAGAATTTTTTAAACTGACATACATTCAAGGATTGAGATTTGGTAACGTTTACAACTTCATCAAGGACATTCTTAAGTAAAACCAATGTTTTCGTTTTTAGTTATTTTCTAAATCTATTAGTACAATATGGTGCCGTGACTTTGATTTGTGTTAAGGTGTAGTCCTACCCACTATTGTTTTTGCACCATCATTACAAATTTCAGCAGAGAATAATTTCTTAGTAATGTGAAAATGGTCAATTTTGCAGGGTCAGGTCACTATTTGACCTTGTATAGACCACATTTGAAGAATCACTGGTTCTATTATCCTTCCCAATCACCTGCCCACCTTCTGTTTGCTATAATTATCTCTGTGACTTTGCGTATTTTATTTTTGCCAACAAGGTCTTTTACAACCAGCTGCCAAAATCCTACCTGCCTTTTAAGATTTGGTTTGCACTTCATTTCTGAGAAGTCTCCTTTAAGCTGATTTAATCATCCAATTTCTCATGCTTCTGTCCCACTACACATATACATTGTTTCAGCATTTATCACACTGAGCACAGACAGGCTACTCACATTTTAAAGCACTCAATGTGCTAGACCCTGTGCTAAGTCTTTTGCATGTTTTCACATTATATCCTTTAATTCTACATGATAGGTATCATTATAGTCACTGGACATGGAAAGACCAAACAGACAGATGAAGCTGAAGTCAAACCCAATTATTTCAGCAATGTGATCATCTTTCCCCCTATTTGTGTCCCTATAGTACATATATGGAACCATTAAAATATTCAATTTATGTTGCCTAAACAGTCAAGGAAATGAATTTAGTGACAATGTAATCCCATAATGAAAGGCTCTACAAAGTCCCTCATCTTTGAGAACCTATGGTCTGGTCTTCAGTAGAACAGTTTTCATTCCTTATACACAGATTGAACTCGGAATCTTCACTTACTTACAGAAAAACTTGTATTTCTGTTTCTTTTAGCAGTGTGTCCAGGTGCAGGATGGTGACTTAATGGTCACACTGCCCTCAAGCCAGAAACACAGATACTGACATTTGGCAGGAATGTTTTTCCTCTCCAAGTCCCTTCAAGTAAGTACCAATGGTATCTCCAAGTATATTAGACAGTTATTGTAAAAACAAATGATGTACATTTTTAATATGAATATTCATATTTTAAACTTTTTGAAAAGTTAAACAAAATTAATAGCTATTTTACTACTTAGTCTAGGACATTAGGAAATGTGAAAATTCCACTGTGCCTCTAAGAACAGCTTAATACCTCAAAATTGCTTTACTTAGACTACAGCACAAGTCTATGAAATGGCAATGAGATCAATGGTTAGAGAAGTGTGGCCCCATGACCAGCAGCATCAGCCGTCACCTGAATTACTAAAAATGCAGATTCTCAGGCACTTTAGACCTCCTCAGTCAGAATCTGTGGGGGTGTGGCCAGCCCTCCAGTTATTGTGATGCACAGTACAATTTGAGAACCAATGGAGCAAACCAATCGCATCATTTGGATTCATGAATGTTACCTATAAAGAATGGGTAAATTTTGGAGGACATGACTGGCAACCAACTCTGTGAAAATATGAACTCTACATTACAGGGTCTGCCATGCGAAGGGCTGGGGCTGCCCTCATGCCCACACACAGTGGTGTACAGCCAAGTAGAGCTTCAGTCCACAGAAGAGGCCAAATCACTTCTTAGCTCTGCCGTCCAGGATGCAGATAAATATACCACAGCCATACTTAATGAAGAGCAAAGTCATTTATCAATCTGCAAGAACTATCTGCCATAGGTAATTCCAACCAGGTGCTTTTTAAATGGATTCTCTTCCAAATAAAACATGCATTTTATTACTACTGGAGTACAACATTCTATAATCCACTGTCAACTAGCAATGACAAGACTATTCTTTCCAGGAATTTATTTATAACCCTACTCCACTTGCTCTGTTATTACATGTATTTAAGAAAAACAGGAACTCCTAGCATTTTGACAACTATTTAGAGGTATATAAAAAGCTTAATAAAGAATATACAAAACTTCCTAACATTTTGCTAGAAACAGTGAAGGCAGTAAGCATTCGGGTTTTTGTTGTTTGTTTGTCTTGTTATTTTATTATTTGACATACAGAGAGAATGGGAGGGCCCAGAGCAGTATCCATAGTTGGACATCATTAGTTTTGACATAGTTTCATTCCACACATGTGTATGTGGGGCCCATGGGGTGGGTGCTAAACTGGGGGCCTTCCACATGGGAGGCGTGTCCCAGTTCAGCATATGGGTTTGCATGGGCCAGGACTTGATCCCCGCGCCTCGCTGTTGCTAGGCAAGTGCTCAACCTGTTAAGTTATCCCAGAATCCCCTAAGCATTCATTTTTATTTATACTTTTCCAAAGAAAAGCTGTAAGAGAATCTGTTCTATCATTAGTCTGCTGTTTTTGCCAGAGAGAAGATCAGGCCTGGTGGAGAGGTTTATTGTAAGTCAGATGAATGGAATACTTAGGGCATATCTTTGTTTAAGAATAAAAAGGACAGGATATATAAGGAAATCATCTTATTTGTTGCAAACTTGGGATAGCAGTGCCTTGTTTTTATTGGTAGTTCGTTAATCTTATTTACAATACAAATGAAAAGAAAAAAAAACAACTTAAGCTTCCTAAACATAAATATTTATGTGAATGATTATTAAGTGAAAATATAAAAATTTTGTTTGACCTTATGTTCATTAACAGTGCAGCATAATAGAAAGAACACCAACTTTAGAGTGATAAAGACCAGGGGTTTGAATTCTGACTCTAGATGTATGAATCTGGCTAATTCTTAACTTCTCAGAGTTCTGGTTTCCTCGTCTGAAGAGTACAACCAATTTGTAGGGCTGTTATAAGAATTCAAGATAAATACTTGGGATGTGTGTTACACAGAGTAAATGATTATTAAATAGTTATTAAAGTATTAAAGTAAACTAATGCCTAGAGAACTGATATGGATATTCAATATTCCTGGCTGAATTGAACATTATACCAGTGGGTCTCAGTATCAATAACCAACTTCTCCAATTTCACCTACATATTAAATAACTATGAACTGTTTCACCCCCACCCCCTGCCCCTTTCGACAACACTTGGAAGAAGGACAGGCAGAGACAGTTATGAAAATAATTCTTTCCTTAAAATAAAGTACTGGCTATAGAGATAACACCTCATAAAAGCCATAAAGATTGCTTGAAGAGTTTTATTTCATCTACAGTGAGGGAAAAGAGCAGTACTATACCATTTATTCATTTAATCCTGTTCCCTCTTCACACTACCAAAGCATTTCAAAGCAACGTGTTTATTGCTATAACGGTGTTACAGATTTGCTTTCTTGGTTAAAGCCTTTCTTCATTCACCCGAATGCAGCAGGCTACTTTAGCTAAAGGTCCATGAACATTGTTCAGTACAATAAGATCACTTTAATAATATTCTAATCTTAGAATGCAGTTATAAAGACAGATGATGGCCACTAAGTGCTACTTACAAACAAAAATGGCTTTCACGGAATCTTAAAGATATAAAAAAACTTCGTGCCTGAAAATGTGTTAAAAGAACTTCCCCATTGCGCCAGTCTATCTTACATACCTGAGGATTCGTGTGGGAGTCTGTGATGGGGAAGAGTGACTCCTCTGCTTCTGCTCCGAGGCCTGCGGCCTCCCGCTCTCTGCTGCACCCTTGTCCAGGACCACTGACGCATCGGCCCTGGCCTTGCTCTGACCCACACTGAGCTGGCCTTGGGCAGGGTCACACCTGTACATGAAGATGATGGCTGGCTTCTCACTGGAGTCTACTTTTGCCTCTGTGAACCAGTGATGGCGCTGGACTGGAGGAGGGGGCAGCATGTGGATGACCGTGCCGTCAAGGCCCACCAGCTTCCCTTTCTCTCGCTCTTTCTCTTTGTCATCCTCCTCATCTGTTTTCCGACGGCGAAAGAAGCTTTTAAACGATATCCAGCGTTTCGGTTTTGCGTCGACTGCCCGCCTATGCAAAACCGCCTCAGCTTCTGTGGACCTGGTAGGGCTGGTTGGCTTGGTCCTGTTGGTGAAATGCTTCTGCAAAAGGTTACTCGCATGGTAAGGGGAGGAAGTGGAGCGTGGTGGCGGGAAGGGAGGGGGGGGCTCACCTTGGGGGCCAGTCACTAATTTGGAGGGAGTGGTGGTGAGTGGCTTGGCCAGTGGGTCTTTCTGTACTTTGGTGCTAAGATTTTCTGTGGTCTGTGGTGCATCAGCCTCACCGCTGGGCTGACTTGTAAGGAGAGACTTGGGCCGGACTGGAGTACTCTTAGTTGCATCTGGAGGAATTGCGTAAAGTTCCTCCACACTGCAAGCTTTAGTGCCCGACAGAGGCATTTCTGGGGGAGACTGTGGAGGTTGGATAGAAGCCACAACCTGAGAAAGCACTGTGCTCGCTTTCTCCCTCAGGTTGTGGCCACCACCCACCATCTGAGACTCCTGAGTGCCCTCTGTTCTGGCCACAGGTTCTTGAGTGGTTCTCTGGATCTTCGTTGGAGAGCTATGACTGGAACTGTAGCTTCTCTGTGGAGAAGACTGACCTCTGCTAAGACAGCTGTTAAACTCCTGGACCTTCTGAGCCACTGAGCCCCTTTTATGCTCCGTGCTGTTGGAAAACCCTTTAGCTTGTGGACATTCAGTGGGTTTGCTAATGGTGTCATCAGACACCTTGCTGGCAGTTTCTATTTCTTCGTAAGTATGGCTTATTATACTAGTGGTTTTTTCCTTCACTGAAAGTTCTCCACTTGTTCCGAGAAAACTTTTATAAATGGCTAGATTGTCATATGCATTTGGATTGATTACAATGGGAACTTTGATAGCATTTTTGGAACTCCGAGCATAAGTTGGCTCGTCGTGAATTATAATCGGAAAAGGTGGCATACCAGCATTGTTATAACTATTAAATTTTATTTCAGACAAATTAGATGACTTAACAGGGATGGTTCTGGAGGAAACGCTGGTAGCTATGGGTGATGTAGGTGCTGATTTGTGACAGTTTTTCCTTGGAGGGACATTTGGTCCAGTTCCACCACTAATTAATTCTACCTTAGGTATCTTTTGCCGTGGACTGGTACTAGAAGTCCATACTTCCTGGTATCGAATTGTACTGGACTTTTGGAGATGGGCACTTCTTTGTCCTCGTGTCGATGGAGGTGATGTCACCGGAGAGTTTTGGGCAGAAGATGAGCTTTTCGTCTTGGGGCTAGGAACAGGGTGCTCTCCGGCCATGGCTGCTGACACGTCCACCACAGTGTAGGGCTTGCACAGCGGCTGCTGGAGATTGACAATGCGGTAGGGCTTCGCCTGCTCTTCCACAGGAACGAGGCTTATGGTGACCGCTTGCCCAGTACCGTCTGCAGAGGCTCTGCTTTCCTGACTCGCAGTTTGCACAGCAATCTTACCATCCTTCTCTTCCAGTCGGAGAGCGAGGACTGCTTTGTGTGTCTCTGGGACTTTGAGTGAGCTTTTGGAGGCCTGTGATGAATCCTTCTCCTGATCATTACCAGACACCCTGTCATCACTGGGCTCACTTTCCTTCATGTCCTGAGACTCTCCCGGGTGACCAGCAGATATTCCCCCATTACAAATCTTCTGGGATAAACTGGCTGCCTCAGAGCGTGATTCTTCTGTTAAAGAGGAATCTGGTGATGTGGAGTCAGATGAGACCATGCTCTGAACGCTTCCTGGTCCACAGGACACCACAGAATTCTCTGCATAGCCATTCAGGATTTCATCATAACTGTCATCATAGTCTACAGCACAGATTCTTTGCAGAGACTTGTTTCGCAGAGGGACAGTATTCCATTTTCTGTCGACACAGAATCGAACAGGAGACAGAGTGTTTGCCCTAAAGTTAGCGAAGTGAGGTTGCCCTCTCATGCGAATCTCCACGGCCAACAGCTCTTCATCACTTTCATCCCAGCTCTCGTGCTCGTCATCCGTGTTACTGAACAGTGCATCTTCCTCACTTTCCTCACCACTCGAAAACTCTGGGTAACAGAACCGGCCCCCTTCGTTACTGATCACTTCTGTGCTCCCACTCAGAATAACATGCTTACCCTGACTATCCTTCCCCCCAGCTGTCATGCAACTTCGTGGAAGCTTTCTTTCCAATGATCGTTTATAGCAATCATTTATTCTTTCTAAGAATGTTTCTCTGGAGTTTGTTTCATTTCCTCTTATCTGGGGGGTAGTATCCAAGCCTGCTATCTCCTTCAACACTTCAGTTAGTCCATTATTATTTGATACCATCTTTGTACTATCACTATTGCCGTGAGATTTGGGAACATGGTTAACTCCTTCCGTTTCATTTTCATTGTTATTATTAAGTGGTTTCTGAGTAAAGGCCATCCTATTCTGGTTCCTCCCTAAGATGATGAGTGTGTTCTCACCGTATTCTTGGATACTAAGCTCACCACAGACACTCTGCCCACCTGCTACCATCATAGTGGGCTTCACAGCTATGGTGGGTTTTTTAGCCACAGGAGGCCGGAAATTTCCGGGGTTCCTGATGCGATGGTCGTTGCTGTGACTGGCATTAGTTTTCACATTGCCGTGGGTAATGGGTGCCTTCTCAGGGTCTGGGGGAAGCTGGTGCAAGCTTTTAGGTTTAAAGCAGTTCTTACATTCACCAGGTTTCCAAACGTGTTCAGTAAAGGTGTTACACGCAGACATTTTAATATAGAACTTCCCAAGCAATGCTTTCTTTTCAGTGCATGGCAAAACATTCATCTGTTTTCACCTCCCTGTGTATCATAGCAGCTCGTGTTAAGTTCGATCAATCTGTGGGGGGGAAAAGAAGAAGAAAATCTAAGTGGAAAAAGTACTTGGAGGCTTTTCATGATGAATGGCTTCAAAAAATTGGCTCTATGCCTTAAAAGACTGAGAGAAAAACTAATTTGGAGGGGATGGAGGATTGAGGGGGGAATCCAAATATATACTGATGGGAAAGAAAAAACAAACAAACAAATCTGACTCTGGGTGGTAGGCTTATGATGCAACACATAGATGATGTATTGTAAAATTGTACACCTGAAACCTACCGGTATGTAACTTTGCTGACCAATATCACCCCAATAAATTTAATTAAAAAATAACTAATTGGGGCACTTTATGAATTCCTTTTAGCCAATAAGCATTTGGAAAGTTAGTTTTTTAATCATAATTTTATGCACTCTCATTGAACCATATCTACCTTTCATTTGATGTCTGTATGGCAATGATACTGTAACTCCCCCTCAACCCCCACCCACCTCCTGGAAACGCCTTTGAAACTGCTTTCTGTTATCCACCAACCTGTCTGACTTAGTTCATTGAGAGTTCCTCTTCTTCTACCCACTCTTTACATTTTTAATATCTCATAGACTCCTTAAGCTCAATGCATTCAAAACTAACCCTCTGGCTACCCCTTTTCTCAACTCCAAGAGACTATTGTACTCTAACCATCCCTCTTCTACTTCACCTTTTATCCTGGTTCAGTTTACATCACCATCATCCACCTAGATAGCTAAGCTTCAACCTTGAGACCATTCTTAATACCTCTCCTCTCACTTCTAACTCTATATCCTACTCTATTACATTCCACTAGAACTCATTCTTGCCATCACTAGACACTGACAGTAATTAAAAAACTCACCATCTTTTTGCCTAGATTCCTCCAATAGGCTGTTAATTGATCTTCATTTTAGATCTCCAATCTAACCTCTCTACCCCTGTTATTCCAAGTGTAATCCTCAGTCGACCCATATCAGCCTCACGTGGGAACTCAATAGAAAGGCAATATTTTAGGTCCAAGCCCAGACCTATTGGATCAGAGTGTGCATTTTAATGAGATTCTCAGGTGAGTCCACTGTTCTATACTACCATCACATTTAACTTTCTAAAATGCTAAGATGGTTTTCTTCTTGCCTAGCTTAACTATTCCATGGATCAATGTTACCTAACGCATTGGCTGCCCAATGTCAGTGTGCTAGCTAACCTGGGAAATCACCCTGGACATACCGAGTCAATCTCTAAAGGATGAGTCTGGGAATCTGATTTTTAAAAACAAGTTATCCAGGCAATTATCTGTGCAGTGAGGTGTTGGAACCTCTTGAGTTTTAGGATGGAAAATGAGCCCCTTAAGTTTTCATGACATGGTCTTTGTCTCCCTTCTAGCCTTGTGTCCTGAAAACCAGGTAGTCTCATCACACTCTAAATCACACTGGGCTACTCATATCTCCATGGAACTATCAAAGCCATTTAGACATAGCTGCATGAACAAGCACTTTCATTTTTAATAATCTGTTTCCTTGCTTAAAGAAGTTTTTAAGGCCTGGGCTACATAGTAATCATCTCTAAATGTCTAGCATAAGGAGCTGAATAAAAACTGGTTGATAAAATATGCTGGTTCTAAGGCTTATTTAAAAAAAAAAAAAGCATCTCGTGGCTCTCTCTTGTCTTAGGTACATAGCTGCAGACCTTCCCACAGAACATCACCACATTCTTACATTTCTATTTTGAAATTGTAATAAAGTTGTCAGTAGGCATGTACTACATGTAAGAACTACTTTAATAGCTGGGAAGCTTAACTTCATTCATGCACAATGACAGTGACAGGGTCCTTGTGCTAGTCAGAAACCTAGCCTTTTTGCCAAGTTCCAGCAATGTTTACAAGGAAGAAAAAATACTTTCTTTAGAGCATACACACAAGGTGAAGTCCCTGTAAACAATATTCATAAAGCACCCTGCCTCAATGGAACAAGGAAAGACTTAAAAGCATTCCACACAGAGGAACCAACAACCCAGCCCAAATCTAAGCTCGTTATTAGGTAGAGATCACTAAACTGTTCTTTTCAATAAGGTCAAAAAATATTTTTTTCAAAGATTTATTTTTATTGTTTTTGACAGAGAGAGATACAGAGACAGTGACAGAGAGAAGGGGGGAGGGCCCAGAATAGTCTCCACAGCTGCACATCACTGGTTTTTCCACATAGTTTCATTCCACAGGTGGGCGCGGGGCTGCCCAGGGCAGGAACTGGACCGGGGTCTCACCCCAGTGAGAACCGAACTGGGGGTACTCCCCAGTTCAGCATATGGGTCCACACAGGTCGGGGCCGGGATTCGATCCTCAGTCCCCGGGGCTGCAAAGTGAGCACTTACCGTAACCCACTGAGCCATCCTGGCTTCCCCAAAAAATATGTTTTTCAAGTGTTAGTTTGATAACATTTATTTACTCTTTCACATATTCTAGAAGTTATACCCCTTAGGTGATAAAACCATTTCCTGCTAGTCTGGGACTAGCAAAATTTGAGTAAGAGGGAAAATAGCAAAAAATTAGGCTGAAATAGAAAGCAGGAACCACATCATGCGAGGTCTTTTAGGTTTTTAAAGATCACAGTTTAGACTAATAACAGTACGAAGCCACTGATGCATTTTAAACGGGAGAAACAGGATCCAATTTGCATTAAAAAAAAAGACGGATCTAACCAAAAATATGAAAATACTTAGGTATAAATTTAACAAAATATGTGTAAGTTCTAAAATCTATATGCAGAAAAACTACAAAACACTAAAATAAGGGTATCAAAGACCTAAATAAATGAAGAGATATAACAAGTTCTTGCAATATTGTTAACATGTCAATTCTATCCAAAGGGCTCTGTAGATTTAATAATGTTTCAACCAAAATCCAAGTATTATTTTGTAGAAATCAACAAGGTGATTCTAAAATTTATAGGAAAAGGCAAAGAACTAGCCAAAACAATTTTGAAAAAGAACAAATTTGGAGGCCTCATAGTACCTGACTGCAATACTCAGTGTAAAGCTGCAGTAATCCTGACAGCACGGTGCTGGCAAAGGGCAGAAACACCGATGGGGATGGAGGGTGGGCAAACTGCAGCCCAAAGACCTGTTTTTGTGCATCCCTAAGCTACAGATGCTTTTTAAATTTTTATATGGTTGAAAAAAAATCCAAAGAATATTTTGTAACAAGTAAAAATTACATAAAATTCAAATTTCAGTACCCATACATAAAGTTCTACTGGAATATAGACAGGCTCATTGATTTATATATTGTCTGTGGCAGCTTTCATTTGTGCTACAATGGAGAGTTGAGTAGTTGTGGCACTCCGATTACTTTGTAGTACTTTCTAGAACTCTGTAGTTTCCACTGCTACATGTATCACCTGTGTGAAAAGATATTTTTCAGAGATAAAAAAAAAAGTAAAATTGGGGTGCAAGGGTATCTCAGTGGCTGAGTGCTTGCCTTGCAATCATGAGGTCCAGGGTTCAATTTCCAGCCCGGGCCCTGGCCTGTGCAACCTCATATGCTGGACTGCGGTGCAACTGGTAACCACCGGGATGGCTTGGTGGCAATGCAGCTTCTTGCCTCCCATGTGGGAGGCTCCCAGTTTCATTTCTTCCCCACTCGGTCCAACATTCACCTGCGTGTGGAATGAAACCATGTCTCAACTAAGGATGCACAACTACGGAGACTGCTCTGGGCACGTGCTCTCTCTCTTTCTCTCTCTCACCTTCACTCAAACAATAAAATAAATCTTTTTCAGAAAAATGTAAAATTTCATTATAAATACGTTTCAATCAAGAACATTTGTAATCAATTTCTTTTTAAGATTTATTTTTTTAAAGATTGTTTTTTGACAGAGAGAGAGAGACAAACAGAGACAGAGAGAAGGGGGAAGGGCCCAGAGCAGTCTCCATAGTTAACAGCATTAGTTTTCTATATAGTTTCACTATATAGGTGGGCACGGGGCTGCACAGGGTAGGAACTGGGCTGGGAGCCTCCCGTATAGGCCCCGGCAAGAAATGAACTGGGGGCACAGTCCAGTTCAGCATATGGGTCTGCCTGAGCTGGGTCCGGGATTCGATCCTAGGGCTCCAGGGCTGCAAAGCAAGCACTTAACCCACTGAGTATCCCAGCTTCCCCTGTAATCAATTTTGTTGAGAAGAAACACTAACTGTGAACCCTAATGAAGCAAAATGTTATCTCTCTCCTAAAAAGAAACTCCATTCTTCTTATTAGTAGAGTTGTGTTACAAAAACTGAATTCAATTATTTTATTTTAAATTTTGTTAAAAAAAAATTCATAGCATCGTGTTTTCTCTTGTTGCACAAGTACCTACATAATATCTTGGACTTGGTCTTTTGGCCTAAAAAACCTGTCCAAAAGTATTTACTATCTGGTTATTTACAGAAAAAGCCTATCACCCATGACATAGATCAAGACACACAAAGAATAAAATCCAGAAAAAGACCCATGCAAATATAGCAACTTATTTTTGACAAAGGTGAAAGGATATTCTTTTCAACAAATGTGCTAGAACAACTGATATCCATAGGCAGCAAAATGAAAAATAACTCAAAATGGATCACAGATCTAAGTATGAAATGTAAAGTTACAAAACTTTTAGAAGAAAACATAGGAGAAAATCTTTGCAACCTTGGTGTTAGGCAGAGTTCAGATACAAGACCAAAAAGTATGATCAATAAAAGAAAAAAAAAAAAATCTGAATTCATCAAAATGAAAACTGTTTGCTCTGACAAAGTTAAGCTGATAAAAGAATGAGAAGATAAGCCACAGATGAGAACATTTGGCAAAGTACATGTCCAACAAAGAACTTTTAATCCATGCTATATAAAGAATTTTAACAATTCAACAAAAAGAAAGTAAATCTGATTTTTAAAACATGCTAAAGGGGACGCCGGGATAGCTCAGCAGTTGAATGCTTGCCTCACAATAACGTGGTCAAGATTCAATTCGGGCCCCAGCCTGTGCAAACCCCATATGGTGAACTGTGACACAACTGGTAATCGCTGAGATAGCTCAGAGGCAAAGGTTCTCACCTTCCATGTGGGAGGCCCCAGGTTCAGTTCCCATCCACCTGTGTGGAATGAAACCATGTCACAACCAGTGATGTAGAACTATGGAGACTGCTCTCACCTTTTCTCAAACAATAAATCCTTTAAAAAATATGCAAAAGACTTGAGCATACACTTCAGCAAAGGTATATGGATTGTATATAAACATGGGAAAGATGGTAAATATAACTAGTCATAAGGAAATGTAACTTGAAACTACAATGAGCTACCACTATACATACACTTATTAGAATGCTTAAAGTAAAATTAAAACAAACAAAAGTTGGTGCTAGGCAGAACATGGAGCAATTGGAAATTCCCATGTGTTCCTAGTGAAAATGCAAATGGGTCAGCGACACTGAGAAAGAGTCTGGAAGTTTCTTATAAGCATAAACTTTCCATAGAACCCAGCAATCTCACTACTAAGTATTTATCCCAGACAAATGAAAAGCTATGTTTACACTAAAGCCTGTTGACCTAGCTTGTCCAACCTGTGGCCTTCATGCTGCATGTGGCCCAGGACAGCTCTGAATGTGGCCCAACACAAATTCATAAACTTTCTTAAAACATTGAGAGATTTTTGCAAAATTTTTTAGCTCATCAGCTATCATTAGTGTTAGTGTACTTTATGTGTGGCTCAAGACAGTTCTTCTTCTTCCAATGTGGCTCAGAGAGGCCAAAAGACTGGACAGACACTCCTGCTACAAAGTTTTATAGACAAAAACTGGAAAAAATTCAATTGTGTGATGGTGGCTATGTGACTGCATGCATTTGCCAAAATTCAGAGAATTGTACACTTAAAAAAGTGATTTTTATTGTATGCAAATCAAACCCCAATAAATCTGGCTTAAAAAATGAAGGCCAGCTCTGGCTGCTGTATGGAAAATGAACTGGGGAAGAACAGGCCAGGAGAACGTTTAAAGGGCTGTGTGGGCAATATGGCAAGAGTCTGGTTTAGGATGTGGCATCTGGAAAGGACTGGATTTTGGAGAGAGAGAGGAGGAGATGCTGAGGTTTTAGGTTTGCATTTTGGGGGGAAGATTTTGAGTCCATATTTTGTCAGCCTGCAAGTAGTAGAGCAAACAATTGAAGTGAGAAGTTTAAAGCACAAGCGGGCATTCTGTTGTTCTCACCTATTTAAGAATTATTAGTATATGAATATCTAGGCAAAAACAAAAAGAAAAACAGAGAAAGAGAGAGAGAGAGAGAGAGAGAGAGAGAGAGAGAGAGAGAGAGAGAGAGA
>PVKE010035531.1:0-16836 GCA_004027555.1 Craseonycteris thonglongyai
GATGATTATTTTATCTATTTCTTGAAAGAATGACTGTGGGATTTTGATGGGAATGGCATTGAATCTGTATATTGCTTTGGGGAGTATGGCCATTTTAACTATGTTAATTCTTCCAATCCATGAACATGGAATGTTTTTCCATTTCTTTGTGTCCTCTTTAATTTCTTTTAGGAGTGTCTTATAGTTTTCAGTGTATAAGACTTCTTGTTCTTAAGGTTCCTAGGGAAGCCAGGATGGCTCAGCAGGTTGAGCGCTTACTGTGTAGCCCCAGGGTCCAAGGATTGAGTCCAGGCCCTGGCTTGTGTGGAGCCTTATGCTGAACTGGGGTATGCTTTTCATGTGAGGTTCCTCAGGTCAGTTCCTGCTGGGGAGAACTTCCCATGTGGGAGACCCCCGGTTTGGCCCCTGGCTCATAGGGGCATGCCTTCCATGTGGGAGGCCCCCAGCCCGGTTCCTGCCCTATGCAGCCTGCACCAACCTGTGTGGAATGAAATTATGTCAAAAACTAATGACGTGTAACTATGGAGACTGCTCTGGGCCCTCACTCTTCTCTGTCTCTGTTCCTTTCTCTGTAAAAAATAATAAAATAAATCTTTAAAAAAAAAAAAGAAAAGATTCCTCAAGTTCCCAAAGGACCTGTTTTTCCTGTCTCCAGCAGACAGTGACAAAGTAGGCTTTGTTTTTGTGGCATGCATGTGGAGGCACATTGGCTTATCAGAGTTTTAAAACACAGAGCTTCTGCTCTTTCTGCCTCTGTTCTTGGTACTAACACTCCCAGATCACCACCTCCTATACTCCTGTTCTTATTTCACCTCCAGTTGTTACAAGTGTGAGGGGAAAAGAAAAAGAAATAAAAAGAATTAGAATTTATAGAGACTTCTGGTCTAGCCTGCCAGATACACCAGCGTCTCATGTACTAGGTGTTCTTTGTACTTGTGACAAGCATTTCTGGATAAGAAAGAGGATTTGTGCTTTAATATCAGAAACATTCGAATGCTTGGCCGGTTTTACTGTTCATTCTTTTATGGCTTACGTTGTCCTTCTCCAAATCATTTGTCCTCTGGTGCATCTTGACAAAGCGCCTGCACAAAATTAACAGGCATGCTAAGCCTGGATGAGCAAAATTGATTTGCCTATAATTTGTTTGTGAAGTGATCAGAACGTGGTTGAAGTGATTTTAATTTCAGAGCCCAAGTTGCCAGTCTGTCTTTTTGTCAGGCAATTAGTTCCACTGGCTGGGCAAGAATGCCATGATGTAAAGTGCCAATGGGAACTGGGCAAACGGAAACTGTACCCGTTTTTGCTTCCTCCAAGTGTTTCTCATGCCGGGCCTCCTTTCTCTCTCTGGGTATTTTGGGTAAAATTGTTGCTCAGCACCAGGCTCTGTGACTTGGCTGAGCATAGTGCTGGGAATCAGTGCTCTGGATAAGGACACGGAGGACGGTAAACAGACAGAGGAAACCCTAACCCCTTCGACATGTTATTTTATTTACTATACTAACACCCTCAAATGATAGGTATTAGTATCCTCATTTTACTAATGATGAAATCAAGGGACAGAGAGAGGTTAGCCAAAGTTGCACTGAGTCGGGGGCCTCTCTCTTAATCCCTGAGTCGCCCATCCAGTCACTCCCAGAAGCCATTACCTGCTGGACTTTGGGGAGGACCCAGGTTTGGAGAAAAGGACAAAACAACAGTAACCTCAACAAGGCACGTCCACCACGAGGGCAGGGACTTAGTCAGTATCCTCCAAACCTGACTGAACTTGACTCACTGAAGGCACATTATAGGCACCAAGGGGGTACAGCCATATTCATTTAGTGACCGAAATACAGCATTTCATCTGACTCTCACAACCATGAGAGCTGTCAAGGAAAGACATTGTTATCTTTATTTATGATTACTTTACTTTTTCTGATTTAAAGAGAGTATTTCACATTCCCAGAGGGACTTAAACAAATTTTTGAGCGGCTGTTGTTTTAGTTGTCACAGTAACCACTTAACCTATGAAGGTTGAAGTTTTTGGAAGCAGAGAACATTTCCTGTACATTTGCTATCCTCTTCCTCACAGTGCAGAAAGAGGGTATTTCTATGGCCACAGAGAGGTCTCTCAGACAGTGCTGCTCTAGAGGCAGGCTGAGGCTGGTTGGTGATCAGCTAGCTTATTACCCTACTTCAGAGCCGTAAGTAGAACGTAATAATTTTTGAATGAATAAATACCATAATAGACATGTTTTCTTAATATAGACTGAGCTAATGATGGTGATCAGTCATAGGTTGCATTAGTGCTTTCCAGGATAGTTGACTCCATTTTTCAAAATGAATCTTCAAAAAGAGCAAAACAACTCATTTCTTAAACATGTCAAAATGCAATTTTAAATGTCGTGCTAAGTAATGGCAAGATGCTGAAGTGGGTTAGTCAGTGATTACTGCCATTTAGTGGTAATTTAAAAACAAAAGTGATGTTTGTACCAATATGGCATTTACATAGTCAAAAACAACTCATCTTAGATAATGAATTAATTCATATTTATTAATAATATATTTCATTTATTTATTTAGCCTTTTTTTTTCATGAAGCTTAAAGTGTGTGTTGGTAATTATTTTAGTTAATATCATGTCTGCTATCTATGCCAGGGGACTAGCATTGCCTTTTTAAAAACTGACAGAGAAATAAAGATGCATTAAGGCTTTAATTTACCATGATGCCCTGCCAGGGGGTGTGGTATCCTGGGTCCCCTTTGCTTGCCCTGTGATTATCTCACCTACACTTTTGTGGACACTTGCATTAAAAAAAAAAAAAGGAATAAAATACTAAAACAGATGTCAGAGTGACATCTTGCACTAAATTTCCCAGAAAGTGCAGATTATCTTAAATTGCTAGATGCCCTGGCCAGCCTCTTAGGGAAGAAGTGCCTTTATCAGGTTAGTACTCATAAATTGGTGTTTTGTTGAAACACAACAAAGGCTGTGCCACATTGAACTGCTTTTGGTCTTTAATCTCATCTGAGACTACCTGTTCTTAACTAAGACTGATCTAATAGGGGCACAACTCCCATGTAAAACAACCCATTTATTCATTTATTGCATGTCTGTAAGTGCCAGGCGCTGTGCTGGGAACACAGTGACGAATGACACACAATCCCTGCTCTCAAGAAGCTCATGGTCTCTGGGGAACTCAAATGAGTAGACTTTACCATAGAGTTACCATAGAGTGCGATCAGTGCTATACCGGGGGTAAGCAGAGGCTTCTAAAGAAGCCATATTGTTCAGCTTGGGGGACAAGAAAAGACTTCCTGGGAAAATAAGACTAAATCCTGCCACAAAGCCTAGATAAGTAAGGGTAATTCAAGTGATGAGAGTACAATAAAGAGAACACTTTTTTTTTTTCAAGATTTTATTTTATTTTATTGTTTTTGACAGAGACAGAGAGAAGGGGGAGGGCCCAGAGCAGTCTCTATAGTTATAGGTCATTAGTTTTTGACATACTTTCATTCCACACAGGTGGGCAGGGAGCTGCACAGGGTGGGAACCAGGCCTAGTGGCCTCCTGCATGGGAGGTACGCCCCCTCAAGCTGGAGGCCAAACTGGGGACCTCCCACATGGGAGGCTCACCCTGACGAGAACCAAATTGGGGGCCTCCCACATGGAAAGTGCACCTCAATTCAGCATATGGGTCTGTACTGGCCGGGGCCGAGATTTGATACTTGGTCCCCAGGGCTACAGAGTGAATACTTAACCTGCAGAGCCATCGGCTTCTCTAAGAGATCACATCTTGACTGAAGAACTGCAAGAAGTGCAGAGTAACCAAAGCATACAGATTCCAGGGGGCACAGAGAGTGGTGTGGTGGACTGAGGCTCTGGAACTGTGCTGACTAATGCGGTAGCCGACAGCCACATACGGCTATATAAATTTAATTTCAAATTAGTGAGAAATAACTCAAATTAGAAATGCAGTCTCTCAATTGCACTAGCCACACCTAAAGAGCTCACTAGCCACTTGTGGCTACTGTGTTGGTGCAAATATGGAGTATTTCCATCACCACAGAGTGTTCTATTGGATAGTGCTTCTCCAGGGGCTTTCAGGGGCCACTCAAGGATGAACTCTGAATGACAGGCAAAGGCATTTGGACCCTTTTCTGAGGACAATCAGATGCCACTGAAGTGTTTTATAAGGGGAGTAGAATGATTAAATTTATATATTAGAAAATTCACTCTGCAGGGCACGAAAAGGATTAGAGAGAGGCGAGACTGGGAGTTAGCGAGAACAGTAGAGTATGCGAGGGCTGTCTGGAAAGTATCTGTTTAGTAATATGAAAAATAGAGGGATTTATGGCTGTATTTTTTTCTGGACAGCCCTCATATTTCATTCATCAGGGAAAGAGATGATGGGGCCTTGAATAGGTAACATAGTAGGGAAGTGTATAGAGTCAAGAACCATTAAGAAAGAAAATCAGTGACTTTAATTTAGATGTGGAAGGTGAGGGAAGCAGAAATTAAGATTGATCTCTGGCTTGGGCAGCTAGTGAATGATGGCACCAATAATTTAGGGAATAAGGTTGAGGAAGGAGTAGGTCTGGAGAGGAGAGATGATAAGTTCAACTTTATTCTTGAATCTGTAGTGAACAATGAGGTATCCAAGTGAACCTGCAGAAAGGGTTTGGATGGTCAGATCTGAAACTCAGGCAATAAATCTGGGCTGGAGATAAATATTTTGAAGCCATCATTGCTTAGATGACATTTGAAGCCATGGGAGCAGATGAGATCCCTGAATGAGAGAGTGTGGAGTGAGCTGCTAAAAAGGCCAAGGACTGAACAGGACATGATAAGACCAGTCTAGCAAGAGGAGCCCAGACAAGTAGCCAGTGAGAGAGAAAGAGAACCAGGAGACTATGATGGGACATAGGTGAAGAGACTCAGGAAAAAGGAGTGGTCATTCTGTCAAATGCTGCAGAGAGGACAATAAAGTAAGAATTGAAGTGTCAATATGATTTTTTTTAAGAGAAGTCATTGGTGACTTTGGTGAATGCACTCCCCAAGGAATGATGGCTGCAGGTGATGGAATGTAGTGGGTCGAAGAATACATGGGCGTTGAAGTGACAGCAACTATAAACAACTCTTTCAAAAAATACTTGATGGAGAAGGACTTTAGGGATGGCAACAGATGTCCTCTCTCTCAGCACCAGGCCATTTTCATATGTCTCCTCCATAGAGATACTTGTTACCTCTCTTATGCTTTGGACTATCCTAAGCATTGAAAGCACAGATGGGGTCTTCCATATCTTCATATCTTCATAGTTCCTAGTGTTCGTCTTATATATAGAAAGTCTCTGTTGATATGCTTAATCACTTTTCAGTTTTCAAATTTAAGGTTCCTATTAGACTTAACTATATGAGGGCTGTCTGGAAAGTATCCATCCACATACTATGAAAAGTATAGGCATTTATGGCTGGGAGTTTTTCTGGATAGCCCTCTTATCTATAAAATGCGTATCCTTTTTAAGATGGAATGAAAAGGTCTCAATTCCAGGTGAGAGTAAAGGTAATGACAAGCCCATAATTTGAAAGAATCTTATGTGTTCAGGAAAATTTGTGCATTATGGGGAAAGAAATCCCTCCAAAACAGAAGAAATAGAACAAGGATGAATATATTTTAATATAAAACATCTTTATTATGATTATTTACACCAGTTCCTTGATAAGCATATAAATGTAAACCTCTATTGTCGGCGTTATTTCACATATGACTTTTCCAAATTCAGAGTTAATACTGTCATGGGAGTGTATAGGTAGTGAGAAAATTTTATTATATTCACAGAATATACATACACGTGCATTGAAAATGTGTCCCTCGTCAAGCCAGTGGTATAGACACTGTCCCGTTGGCCCTGCTTCTGCTGCGCAGGTGCACACTGGAATCTGTGATGTCATCCACATGCTCATCACTCTTCTTTTCCTTCAGGCTGTTGATGAATTTCAGGGTAATTTCATCCCACTCCTCCGGCAGCAGCATTAGCAGAAACCCAATGCAGATGATGATGGTAGCAGCCAGCCGGACGACATTGAATATCACCTCCTGCTTTAGGAGGTCCACAGCTAAGTAAGAAATATCAGGTCAGTCATCATCTATGACTGTTCCTAAGCTTCTTTGAAAAAAAAAAAATGACCAAAGTCAATGCTGCTTCTAGAGATTTCAAAAAGTCTTCCTTGTTCTTTTGAGTTCATCTTTCCTTTTTTTCTATACCATTACCTATGGTGTTCCTTTTATTTGTTTTTCATTTCTTATTTCTAAATCATACTTAGTTTTCAAGGCTTGGGTTATCGGATTTAATGACCTCTGCAGTTTTATTTCTTAAGACTTTCCCTCTGTATCCCTTCATGCTTCGCTAGTTTCACTGGACCGCTGAAGATTTTGCAAGTAAGCCAAGCTTGTTAATGCCTAAGTCTTTATACGTGGTGTTCTTTTAACATTTTTAATTGAAATAAAATTCATATAATAAAAAATTAACCATTTAAAGTGAATTTAATGGCACTTAGTACATTCATCATGTTGGATAACCATCATCCCTATTTGAGTCCAAAACATCTCTAGCCACATAATATGAAAAATAGATGCAGCCCCCTACCCTCAACCCCCAACACCACCCACCTGCTTTTGTTTCTATGGATTTACCTATTTTGGATATTACATATAAATGGAGTCACACTATATGTGACCTTGTGTGTCTGGCTTCTTTTGCTTAGCATGATGTTTTTAAGGTTTACCCATGGTGTAGTATGTATTTATACTTTTTCCCTTTTTATGGCTGAATAATATCTCATTGTTTATCCATTTGCCTGTTGACAGCTATTTGGGTGTTTCCACCTTTAGCCATGGCTTATAGTGTCGCTATGAACATTCTGCTCGTATAATGATATATTTTTGAGTCCCTGTTTTCAATTTTGGGGTTTATGTACCCAGCTGGTCATAGACATGTTGTTCCTTTGTGTGGAATGCCCTTCCCTCCTCATATCCACTCCATCCAGCTAAACCCTCCATTAGAGCTCTCCATTAGGCTTCTTGCAGGAAGCCTTCTTGGTCGCCCCTCCTCTGTTCTTTCAGAATGTTCAGTACACACTCTATCAGGGCAATTCTCTTTACAACGTATGAACTCAGTTCCTTTTGTCTTCATCTCTATAACACATAGTCCCAGCAGTGGGGATGGTTCCTTATTCAGGAGCTGTCACTAGCATTATCACAGTTTCTGGCATACACCAAGTGCTCGGAAATGTTTTATTCTATGGATGAATGAACAAACTTTCTTGACAACTACACTCCTCTCTGATGTTCTTTTCCTGTGAATATCTTATAGTCATTGGAGTCTGTTACATAATTTGGCATTTAATAATTATTCTGTAGAGTTCTAAGTTATTTCATGTATGTTGGTCTTGTTTTCCAAATTCAGGCGTAAACTTTCCAAAACAATAATATCATTTTTGCCCTGTCTCTTCTACAGTCCTGATCACATAGTTCTGATCACACAGTAAGTGTTCAATAAATAGTTCCTGATAGTCCTGAAGCAAAGGAAGATGGCTACCCAAGGCTTGGAATTATAGAATTTTGAAATTAGAAGGACTATACAGTCATCCAGATAATGCACTTCCATTACTTGTTAAACTGACAGTTTTCATTAGAGAGATTAGCCTGGAAAAATGGCTTCTCCTCTTGTCCCTGAAGTGAATCAAATTGCTTTTTCCTATATCTATTCCAGAAAGCCATCTGCTCTACCCCTTGGGGGAAGTGTCTGGAACCCCCTATGATAGTTTTATGGGGAGCCAACACCTTGTACATTTCCTACACTTTCATTAGTGACATTTACTTGAGGCTTCTATGCTGGGATGGCTTTTGTTTCCATAGGACTTCCTCTAAAATTACTACATAATCAGGTTGTCATGGAGATTACATGAAGCCCAAATGAGACATTTGGCATTGGATTCTAAAAGCACAACCAAGTAAAAGCAGTGTTTGTAATTGCAAATTTTAAATCTACTGCATAGTTATTCTGCTGTCTGCCACCTTCTGATATTTAAAAACATCTTCCCAGGCAAGTGACATAGTTCACCAATGCTTGAAGAAACAACCCAAGGCCTAAAACAAACATGAGCAGGAGACTTGCTTGTGCACATGTGACATTGTACCAATACCTGCATTTCCAGGAACGCTGAGCACTGTCCCAATGGAGATCAGGATTGGGTATGTCAGCACCACGCCGACATTCACCAGGATGTTGAAGACTGAAATGGAGGAGGATATACAGGTTATAAGGAATTGATATGCTGGGTGCTATCCTTCTTAACATAAAACGATCAGGGTCTGTGCTAAACACGCCTTCTTAACTGTCTTCACCTTTGATCAGTTAATCCTCTGATTTTGGAGATGGACGCACACGTGTCTAACTTGCAGTTGTCTTATTCTTTTTTTCCTCCTCTGCCACCCTAGCTGCCTGATCTCTTGCCATGTGGCAGGCAAAGGGTGACTGGAGGAAATGCAAAGAGGTGAAATAAGCATTTCACTATGCTGTGATACTACACCCAGTGGAGTATGGAGACCACACTGCTTGGTGGAGAATTACAGGTGGCATCCAGCCTAAACAGTTTTGCTCAGGAGCAGATATGAGACCTGCCAAGGGATAAAGGTTGGAGGAGGGTAACTTTTTTTTGGGGGGGGGGGGGGCCACAAGTCACTGACATTTTGGTTATGATTGTTTCTAGTTAGGTTGGTTTTGGCCAGGAAACTATCTAGGCACTTCACTTGGATGTTTGGTCTTAGCAAAACACTAGTTAACGTAGCAGAGGTTATGACAGGACACAACCACGTATTTCTTGGCCTTCAAAAGCAGAATTTAAAGGACCAACAGTAGTGTTCGATACTTTTTTTGAAGCGTTTCCTGTCTTGCTTGAGACTTCCCCTTAAGGGCCTGGGCCAGAGTAGAAAAAGGTGACCCAGTGCCTACAGGGGAAGAAAATTAGGGCATTTTTTTCTCCTAGGAATGTCGGTGCTTCAGATTACATTTCAGATTATGGCACCTTGTAAAGAAAGTCAGCTGAGAGTTGGCAGGTTAAGTCCTGTGGGTAAATGTGGAGCTGTCAGCGGGGGCTCTCCTCGGAGGTGATGTGAAGAAAGGGGGATGGAATGAAAATGCTTTGATTCCGAGTAAAGAGACACTGAAGCATCGGATGGGGACAGTTGCTCGGCTGCTTAGGGAGAGGAGAGCAGCCTTGTTACTTTTCAGGGTCCTCTCATGTGAAGTGACAACAGCAGTGCCCCCCCCCCCCCCCTAGTTACCTTGGTGAAGGAGAGAGCCTCGGTGTCACAGGGAGCTATAGTGAGACAGGGTATTAAAAAGAGTCCAGCTGCCTTGTTCTTGGTTATCAGCTGAGCACAACCTACTTAGCTGAACCCCAAGCCCAGCTCTGCCTTCTTCTCTTGCTCTGTAAAAGCTTCGTACCTCAACTCATTCTCTAAACACAGCCAGAGAGGGCTGTTTAAAATGCAGAGAGGTAGGGGAGCTGGGATGGCTCAGTGGGTTAGGTGCTTGCTTTGCAGCCCCAGAGCCCGAGGATCAAATCCTGACTCTGGCTCAGGTGGACCCATATGCTGAACTGGGGAGTGTCCCCAGTTCAGTTCTTGCCGGGGCCTATGCGGGAGGCTCCCGGCCCAGTTCCTGCCCTGCGCAGCCCCGCACCCACCTGTGGAGTGAAAGTATATGAAAAACTAATGCTGTCAACTATGGAGACTGCTCTGGGCCCTCCCCATTCTCTCTGTCTCTCTCTTTCTCTGTAAAAAAAACCCCAAAAAACCAATAAAAATAAATCTTTAAAATGCAGAGAGGAGCCTATCACTGTCTTGTGGAGAGATTATTAAGTGGATTTTAAATTGAACCCCCATCCCCACCCCCACCCAAATGTGGCTTTCCAGGCCCTTCATGCCCAGCTTCTCTCCCGAGTGTCATCTCTTCCCCCCTCCCCTTCCTCCTGCCCTCAGTGCTCCAGTCATTTTGTGCCACTTTGAGTGTCTTGAAGGAGAGTCCCACACTGCCCCTGGCACACCGTGGCACACTTGGGAGTGACAAATAGTAAGTACATCTTGAAGAATGAACAAGGCTGCTTGAAGATCAGTGGTGACCAGAGTGGCCTGGACCTCCTCCAATCACACTTTAACCCACGGGAGGCACACCCGAGAGCTCTGATCTAATCAAGCAATAGCCTGCCCAGAACCTTCCAAACACGCCATAGCATGAACCAACTGTAGGTATGTTTGGGATGTAGTGGACAGAGGTACCCAAGAGAATGACTGCATATGCTAATTTAATTATCCAAGGAACGGTCAAGTGAGATAGGAAATGGAAAGAAAAACGGGGGATCACTTACCCAGCCACAGCCCTGCCATCCCACAGAGACAGCCCCATGGCAGAGCGGTGAAGGAGGACCAGTGCTCCACCTTGGTGAAGTACAGGATGACCGGGGTGAAGGAGATGAAGAGTAAATTGAAGAAACCCAACGTGGAGACAAAGTGTGCCGCTTCCCCAAAGTTGGCACTTCCAAGAAACATCTTAAACAAAACCTGGAACAGGACACAAGGAAAAACAACTTTCAAGTCAGACAGCTGGAGACTTTGCTGTATCAGAAAGGTGAGTTCTGCTCATCTACACAGTGGCCTACTAGCCCAGACTCTATCCTCCGTAGCTTCTTCCCCTGCCATCTCTGCGGCACCGTCCTAATGAGTCGTTGCTATCAGGAAGCCCTTAAATGCCATAAAATCAATTCTTCACAGTGTTGAAAATGGCGGTGGTACTACTGTACACTGGGTTAAGCACCACCATAAGTGATGGGCACGGGGTGAATAATAAATAAAAACAGAGAACCCAGAAAAAAAGTCTTCTAGATTGAGACACCATCAGTTCTTTCTTCAAGCATGGAATTCATTTTATAATTTTGACAAATACTGAAAACTAGATTGGACAGAGAGAGCCTGTTGTCAGGTTGTTTAGAGAAATAATAACATGCCTTGGATTTATAAACACGTTTCTCTCAGAGCTTAAAATACTTTCACAACTATTGTGTTTATTCTCCAGATTAGGAATTTCCCCCCTGTCTTATAAATGTGTACAGAGAAAGATCACAGGAGATGTGGATGGCTAACCTAGAGTCACACATCAAGCTGGGGAGGAGCCAGGACTCTTGTCTACATTTTTTTACTTTTTAACCCCTCTGCTTCCTATATTAATCCTCCAACAGTGGCAGATGGAGCAGTTCTTTTCTATGGAGCACATATGACTTCGCTCATGTCAGCAAATATCACCACTCCCAGAATGACTCCATCTGTTACATGGTCAGGAGAATCTCCTCTATGATAGCCATTCTGGTCACACAGCAATTCCAGGTATTGCTTTTAATTTCAACTGAACTTAATACTATTATTATTTTTTTATTTTGAGAGACTTCACTGAGAGAACTTGATTATGTGCTAGTCTTTGGTCACCTCAGACATCTCAGTGGAGTCTCAGTTGGGGGCAGGTTAGACACTAATGGCAATTGAATAAACACTTGTCATGCTTGTCACACAGAATCAGTGGGCCAAGACATGTCAGCATGAAAGTAAACTCAGTATCCTCTGAGCCACAGTGCTGGTGAATAATCAGAGCAGGCAACCAGAAGAGGTGCAAAGGGCATTTTCTGCCTTTCAGACAGAATTTTTGCATTGAAATACTAAGAGAGATGAAAGTGGAACAGTCCTTCAGCTACAAGCAGAAAGTTGGCTCTGGAAAGTAGACCTTTGACGAATAAGCTTTTAGATCTGCTTTCTTAGTCTTGGCTTCTAAAGTTAGGGGCAATGACTCAGAATAGAATTTTCCCTGATGATAGGCAGCTCCAGGGAAGAAAAAATGGTGATTCCATACTGCAGAGCCAGGGTACCCATTAGAGGAAGACAGGCTCTTCATTTTGCTACTAACATGAGCTTCTGTAGCCAGAGTTAATACATAGCTTTCAAATGACCGCTTGTTTATTATTTTTAACACTTCAATTAGAGTTCAAAGACCACAGATAGTGCAATTACAAAAACATAAAGAGAGCAGTTTTTTCTTCGCCCCTGCTATAACTGGTCAATAACTGGGGCGGGGCTTTGGAGTTGGCCAATCCAAGTTTAAATCCTTGCTCTATTACTTCCTGGTTGTATGACCTTGGACGAGTTACTCACTCATTCAAAGCCTCAGTTTCCTCATGTCTCATTAAAACAATATTAACATACTAAAACAACATCTGTCAAACAAAAATGCAAAGAAATAAACCAAAAATTAATGCTTCCATATCCCAGAGCAAGCATTTGAGGATTTCATGAAAATCGCTAAATGCTTCTTCAAACCCAATTATCCTTTTTGAAATCAGGGGTAAGTACCTATGCCTCATAAAGGTGCATTAACACAGGTGAAATTCTCTGGCAAGTGCCCAGCATGTAGCAAGTACTCAATAAATGATACAAGTTGTTAAACCATCTTTATTTTTTTCTAGCCAAGATTTTCTTTGTCCTTCCTTACTTTGTTACTTAAGTCTAAGCTACAAATGACAATTTACTACGTAAGAAAGTATACAACATACCTTATATAATGCAGATGTAGAGGCTGAGCCCACTGCAAATGCCACACCTATGATTGAGTCAGCATGGAAATTATCTGCATACGCCATCATGACGATGCCCGTAATTGCCATTATTGCAGCAACTATCTGTCAAATAGAATGCAAAGAAATAAAAAAAAGAAAAGTCTCCATATCCTTGAGCTAGCAGTTGAAGACCACATGAAAGTTGCTAAATCTTTCCTCAAGCCCAATTACCTCTTGCATATCACTGTTCAATTGTAGGAAGGGTCAGTATTAACAAGAAATCAATATGCTACTGAGACATCCAGGCAGAGAGTATTAAAGCTGCTCACATTCTAATTAAGGGCTAATGATTTTAGTTTAATCGTTTAGCTCAACTTCCTAGAGATTTGTATCCATGTCAGTGAAGTAAATGTAATAGGAAATCATTTCTAAGCATTTTCATCTATACTGTACTCATTTTCTTTGAACAATTTAGCATACATTTTAATCAGTTCCTTGGATCAATGTGTGTTTCTGAAGACCTCTACATAACCAGCCCTTGATTAGGGAGACATAATAGTGATGTGGCTAAGAGGCAAAATTTAGACCAAAGGGAAAAAAAAAGAAAGTGAGTAATCTCTTATAAAGAACAAGCTTATACTGTCACGTAAAATGTCAGATGAAGGCCAGTTCTTCCTTATGTTTATATGCAAATTAAAACACAGAAAGATAATTTTATTTAATTATTCTAGAGCGTTAACCTAATAAAATAAAATGTTCATAATTTGGTTGCAATTTTAATGGTTTACTATAAATTAAGTGGTTTACTATAAATTTTAATGGTTTACTACAAATTTACGATAAATTGATATGAATGATACTTAGCATATTCAAAACCGGGGTCCATTCCCTTCAGTGAAATGCTCGTTTGCAGCTGTTCTTTTAATTGTCTTGAGCTAGTTCTACTGAAAACATTTCAAAGCTATAGTACACAGTAAAATAACAATCCTGGAATAGAAAACATTATGTCATTTTCTTGTGAAAAGGTCTCATCAACTTTAAAATCTAAATGCAACTTTGTGAGAAATTTAAACATATGTGGAAGTTAATTTTAAGCTTCAGTTCTGAGTATTCCCAGGTGAATCAAGTCCTCAGTAGATGGATTTTTTACATGTGAATTTTTTGGCCCCTTTGAATATTATTTAGTGAGTTATTTATTACAACAAAATGTAGATCTGTGACACGTAATTGTAGACTTGCTCAAGGCCAGTGCAAAGTATGATTGTGATGACACATATAATTTAGATGCTGCTGAAGCAATTCTTTTCTTAATGGCCACTAAAAGAAAGTGCACAGTTGGTTTCAGAGACAGCTCCATACTAAGTGTCCTTTATGAAAAGCAGCAGGAGTACTTGAGAACAGACACCAACATGTCAGCAGTGAGAAACTGTCTTCATAAAGTGCTATCTGGGAGGCTTCTTGGTGAGAGGGATTTCTCTTGCTGAGTGAATATCATATTCTCTGAAGCTGCCAGGCATGTGTTCTAGTTAGACTATGTCTTAAACTACAGGGAGCAGAATTTAATACATGTACCATGAGGTGTCAAGGAAATTTTCCAAACAAGGAGTAATAGCCTCATAAATAAACATGGTAAGGGAGTTATCTGGACCTGAAAATTCTGTGGGGGCCATTATTTTCTTTGATTTAGGGATATATAGTATAGCCAGGTATTTGCAACATTTCTTTGAGCAGTCTGATTTCAGAGAATGAAAAGGCATGTTAGCCACTGGCATTTGCTGATTTGTTTTTTGTGTTTAAATAGTGTCCATGGGTTAAAGCATTTGGGTGCACAAGTAGATTTCCTGCATAAGACTGAACTTGTAGGATAATAAATTTGAATTAATATTTGTTTTCTTTTGTTCAAGCATCAGTTATATTATCCAGGTTTAACAGACAAAACAGGGTCCATAGAACAGTGTTAATCCAAACGAATTTCAACATGATGTGCTGTTTCACATTAAAAATTATTAAAAAGTGTTCTATAATATATAATTCTGGGTTTAGGGAATTACAAAACAAACAAACAAAAAACAAACAAACAAACAAAAAACAACCAACCACACGCACACAACTACTGCCTGGAAAGTGATGGATATTTAATACTATTATTCCTAGGATTGAACCATAGTTGGGAACTCTTTCTTTCCTTAGTCAGCCTTTAGGAAAAATACATATGAATAGTCTTTCTATTATATGCTTTCTCAAGATAGGAATTAGATATGGACAAAGATTATATAATTTTATAGCACTTCAAAGGTATCACCATGGTGAGCCTCTTTAAAATCTCCATTACATTTTATATTCAAGTGCTTGTAAAAATATTAGCTTAGATTGACATATCAATTACAGCAGTGTCTCTTTCAATTGCCTTCATGGAGAGCAGCATTTTTCACATTAGGGGGCCAGACAGCGCTGTGAGTTGAGTTCTCAAAGCATGAAAATTGGAATATTTGAGATGTTAGAAAAATTCTTCTCTATGGTATAAATAGTAATTTATAGGTTAAGTTATAGGTTATGTGGGTTTCATGTGGGGAAAGATAAGTTAAATAATTTTCCACATTTTTATTTAAATTTCACAATTGTTTGATGAATAAATTCTCTATGGCTATGTTTTAAGAAATGTTCACTATGTTTCTTGTCTACACAGTTGAAATGAAGGGAAGAGACCTCAGCTAATCTAGAAAACGCAGGAAAATGTTGGGTGGAAGCCCCGTTTGGAGTGGTCGTGTGAATGGTCCCAGCGTGGCACTGCTTGGCAACATTGGTTGACTGCAAAGTAAACACTCCAAGTTTTCAGAGAACAGACAACCCCAGCACAGACCTGAGTCACATGCATTTCCAGAATTAACCAGTCATTAAGGAAGGATTAATAGTCTGTTCTTCTCAACAGAAAAAAACAAAATGGTTCTTCTCAGGACACTGGAATTGTGCCTGCAGGAAGCCAGTGCCTTAGCTACTGTTAGAAGTGTTCACGTGTGCACATTCACCTGGTGACACCACGAAAGTGCTTCTGAGTACATTAGCATCCCACAAGAGACTCCTGTGCTGAACATGTACTATCTCGTTAGGCCACCTGCTTGGCTTTGGGAAAATGTGGCTCTCCTTACTCAGTTCCAGCCCCATAAGCAACCTCAGGTGTCTAAATAAGACTGAAAGCTGACCACTATCATCACCTGAATCTGTTTTGGGTGAACATGTTAGTAACCACAGTGCCCATACAAATGTCTAAACCTCTCTGTCCTTTCACATCATGGTGAACCGGTTATCCCAGCATGCCACTTGAGTGACAGGAGATAGCTACCTTCCTTTGCAGGCTCAGCATCCTCTGAGAGTCTGGGCATCAACTTTCTGGGCCAATCAGAGGGATCAGGAGACTGATCATGCCTGTTTCTAAAGCCCAAAGAGGGCCATAGAAGTAAACATTTGGTGGTCTCACTGTGCTACATACCACCTGTGATCCTGCATAAAAGCTAGGCTGTTTTTACCTCTCAAAGAATTAGTTTGTACAGATAAAGGCTACAGAAGCATCTTGCTTTTGGCTGTTTTTGTTTTCTTACATCTTCATTTGTTCCCCCTCTTGGCTCAGGCCCTCAAAAATCACAAGGGTCCAACTTTTTTCTGGCTCTCTGTGAGGGTTTCCAGCCTCATTACATTCACCATGTTTCCCATTGACAAACGGTTTCCAGAATTCTTATTTGCATAACAGTAGCAGCTCTTCTAGGGTTCAGGATATTGAGATGAACCTTTCATTGCTTCTCTTTCTATTTGTGACCCTAACATCTTCCCTTCATTTGCCTTGTGGTTAACTTTGTTTCTGAAGGTGGGTGGAGTGTGGAGGAGCTTCATAGGCTCACAATGGACCCTTGATTCCCAAGCCCACAGCAGCCTCTCTACAGAGGAGGGCCTCAAAGCTACAGGGCCAACAGGGTTGTGCTCATGGTCAAGACTAAAGATCGCAGCTTGGGAAAGCCGGGACGGCTCAGCGGGTTGAGCGCTCGCTTTGAGGCCATGAGGACCGAGGATCGAATCCCGGCTCCGGCCCAGGCAGGACCCACGTGCTGAACTGGGGAGTTCCCACAGTTTGGTTCTCTAACTGTCTCTGTCTCTGTCTCTCTCTCTATCTGTCAAAAAGTAAAATAGAAATAACTATGCACTGAA
>PVKE010035532.1:0-16836 GCA_004027555.1 Craseonycteris thonglongyai
TCGTTGCCTTGTTTATAGTCTCCATCCTGAACCATTTGTTTGACCCATAATAATCATAGTAATTAATGCCTAACATTTATTGATTATGTACTTTGTGACAGGTACTGCTCTAAATTCTTGACAAGCACCACCTCATTGCATTCTTACCATAACTAACTTTTTCTTGTGTTGTCAACTTCTGACCTCTTGATCTGTTGTGGGTGATCCTTGTCTTGTTCTTCAGTGTCAAATCTCTAGCTTTGATCTCTGGGCTCCCCCACCCCAACCCCCCACCCTTAATTGTTAGTTGCTCTCACTCCCCTTGGCTATTGTGCTTCATGGCCAGCACTCTGGACAAGAGTTATGGTCTGTTAACAGGCATAGATATTTAGAACATAATACGAGCAGTGTTTGCCTTCAGGTGGTGGGGTTATGGGTGTTTTTATTTCCTTCTTTCTACTTATCTGTACTTTCCAGATTCTCTACACTTAGCATGTAATACATTTGTAACTGTAAAAGTAAATAAACTTCATTTATGAAAAAAATAATTAACTATGGCTAACAGAATTTGATTTATTGATTCTTTCATCCTATCTATATTTATCTAACATGTGCCAGCCACTGTTTTGTGGTCAGGTAAGAACCCTCATCGGATGAAACCTTCATTCCAATGAAGGGAGGAGACAGACAATGAGCAAGAAAGCACGTAAGTAAGATAGGACGAAATCGTGGTGAAGGTTACCAAGACAAAAATCAGGGCAATGGGGAATTTAGTACTGGCAAGGCCAATTCATTTATTCAACAATAATCCATGTAATTGGGTTTTTCAAAGATCTTTTACAAACAGTAGGAGTGACATGATTAAAAACATATTTTAGAACATTCACTTGGCAACAGTTTAGAGGCAGGATAGGAGAAGGGGTCAGGGAGCAGTGATGAGCTCCCTACTAGAATAGTACAGATTACTGACTCACCAGATGACTCAATCTAGGGCTATAGAAGTGGGTACGGAAGGAAAAGGTTGGTGACCAAACACCTACTGAGGACTCAAGTTCGCTGGTTCATTTCCCTAAACATTGGGTCTGATTCCAGGAAGTAGAAAATTATTCTCAGGAAAATAAAACACACAAAGATTGGCAGACAAATTGGTTGCCCTGTGGTAATATGGATAAGAATCTGCCTCTGCTCTGCAGGCTGCCAGCAGATGCATCAATCACCGGTGTTGTTGTGTTGGAGAAAAAGCGGGTGTAATAGGTTGGGAAACTCAAATTCCAGGCAGAGAGGCAGTGGGTCTCTGGAGACGCAGCATTCCCCTCATCTTCAGCCCTATTAGCTCACACCTAGTGAACTTTCTTTTCTTTTCTTTTCTTTTTTTAAGAGGAGACTTCATTTTTAAAAGATTTATTATTTATTTATATATTTTTAAGATTTATTTTTATTGTTTTTGACAGAGAGAGAGAGAGAGAGATACAGAGACAGAGACAGAGACAGAGAGAAGGGAGAGGACCCAGAACAGTCTCCATAGTTGCACATCATTGGTTTTTCCACATAGTTTCGTTCCACAGGTGGGTGCGGGGCTGCACAGGGCAGGAACTGGGCCGGGGTCTCATCCTGGTGAGAACTGAACTGGGGGCACTCCCCAGTTCAGCATATGGGTCCAGACAGCCGGGGCCGGATTTGATCCTCAGTCCCCAGGGCTTCAAAGTGAGTGCTCAACCCACTGAGCCATCCCGGCTTCCCTATTTATTGTTTTGAGAGAAGGTGAGAGAGAGAGACAGAGATAAGGTGGGAGGACCCAGAGCAGTCTCCATAGTTGTACAACATTAATTGTGACATAGCTTCATTCCACACAGGTGGATGTGGGGCCACGTAGGGTGGGACCCAACTGGCAGCCTACTTCATAGGAGGTATGAACCATTGCCATCATCCTGGTGGTTACCAGTTGCACGCTTCAGTTCATCATGTGGGTTTGCAAGGGCCAGGGGTGGGATTCAATCCCTGGACCTCAAGGTTGCAAGGCAAATGCTCAACCTATTGAGCTATCCCAACATCCCCACATGGAGAACTTGCAATCTCTGTGTTTAGCCAGGGTTGCTTTTAGTTCGGGGAATCACTGTTGAGCTTACTCTCTACTGAAAAAGAAATTGGTAATACAGAATCACAATTGGTGCCTGGAAAATGCATATGAGAAGGAAAATATCTCTAAAAGTAAAATTGATTTTTTATAGCCATGATAATGACTAACAATAACATTCTTGTTTGTTTTTCTTCCTAATATTTTTCTTTCCTTTGCTTTTGCCCCCTTACTCCTTAACGCTAAGGTCACTAGAGATAAATGGGACAAATGAAGTCCACTTATACCCCTCCAGAGCTCAGGTCTTGCTTTTCTACCAATCCCCAAAATTATATTTAGACATATTTGAAGAGCCACTTAGCTTCTACATGTAGCTGAGCCACCATATTACCCAACCAAGGACTTCATACTATTTTGTCTGCTGTAAAATGGTGTTTCAAGTTTCTCCAGTCCTCTCTGGCCCCTGGGTAAAAATATGGTCCTATAAGTAGTAAAAACTCATATCACTGACTCCTGTCCCATCTTTGTGCTATAGCAGGAGTCCCCAAATGCCAGTACATGCACTGGGACTGGTCCGTGGCTTGTTAAGAACTGGGCCCTGCAGCAGGAGGAGAGCAGCAGGCGAGTGAGGGAAGCTTCATCCGTATTTACAGCTGCTCTTCATTACTCGCATCATTGACTGAGCTCTGCCTCCTGTCGGATCAGAGGAGGCATTAGAGTCTCATAGAAGCATGAACCCTGCTGTGAACTGTGCATTGGAGGGATCTAGGTTGTGCACTCCTTATGAGAATCGAATGCCTGATGACCTGAGGTAGAGCTGAGGCAGTGATGCCAGTGCTGGGGAGAGGCTGCAAATGCAGACGAACATGAGCAGAGAGGTGTGACTGCACAGGGACCAGAATAAATTAGTTGCTTGCAGAATCCTATCAAAACCCTATCAGTGAGTGGCAAGTGGCAATGCAATTAAGCTGCATCTGGTGGCAGGTTTTAAGTCAGAATCTGACATTGATTTTAGCCTGTGCATGGCCCACTTTTTTTTTTTTTTATCACTTCCATCCATGCCTCTTTTCCATTTTGTGTGCTTGTCTCAGTCAAGTTTGGGTAAGCCCACAAGCTAACCCTAGTCAAAATGAGTAAAAAACAACATCACTGGAGAGCTCCTTTGAAATGGGGGAAAGACCCAATGATGAGATAGCAGAAGATTCTAAGACTCTGCCAACAAAAAGAAAGCTGCATTTAAAGAAAATGCCTGTGTGGACCTCTATGCTGAACTGGGGAGCTCTCCCAGTTCAGTTCTCTCTGTCTTTGTCTCTGTATCTCTCTCTCTCTCTCTCTCTGTCAAAAATAAATAAACAAATTTAAAAATTAATAAAGAATTACAAGAATAAAAACTAAAAAAAGAAAAAATGAAAATGCCAAGAGTCCTCCTTAAATTACAGGTTCATGGCAATAGGTGATTCACATTGCCCAAACCCGCTTTGTAATATGTGGTGACCGGCTATCCAACAAAGCCTTGAAAGCTTCAAAACTGCTTTACCACAAGGAGACTAAGCACCCTGCATTAAAAGGCAAACCTTTGGAAGTTTTTCAAAAGAAAAAAATATGTGAACCTGAGGAACAGAAGCAATTATCGAAGGCCATCACTTCATCCAACGTGTCTGCACCAAGAACGTGAATTTTAGTGGCTAACTGCATTGCTAAAGCTAAGACGCCCTTTACTATTGGTGAAGAGTTGATCCTGCCTGCTCCTAAGGACATTTGTGGAGAACTTTCAGAAGAGGCTACAGTTCAAAAGGTGGCATGTGTTTCTCTTTCGGCTAGCACCATAACTAGACGAATTGATGAAATGGCCCTGTTTAGACCAATAACAGCTTCCTTTCAACTGCTGCCTTCTGCAACAAAGGTAAGTGTGGGCTCTTATTTGGGGGGGTGGCTGAAGGCCCAGAAGCCCTAGCTCAAAAACAAAAATCTCAGAGAAATGTGTATTCTTTCTCCTTCACACAAAAAGTAAAGCAAGCCAAACAGATGATTCATTGCTGTGGTCATTCATTAGGTGAAAACCCTCTTATTCTGACACCACTTAGAGTGTCTATGTATCCACTCACCAAATTTTAACATCCACTATCCTGAAAAGGTAGGAAAGGTGAAGAGAAAGATGTGAAGAGAGAGAGAACAAGATGAAAATCTGCATTCCAGTTCCATCTGTGCTAGTGACAAGCTGTTTGACCTGGGGCAAGTCACTTGTTACTTAGTCACTCTGGGTCTCAGTAACCTCATCATTATCGTTGTTTGATTCTCATTAGGGAACAAGATGAGATAACTCCCTTCTTGTTTGGAAGTGCTCTGGAAGTAGTAAAGTGTCTAATTGGCCTGAGGAGAGAACTGCTGGGGTAGAAGCCCAGACTGAGCCATTGCTAGAGGGCAGCATTGTATCAGCAATTATTCTAATGACCCTAGCTGAGGTGTGGTTGTCTTAGAATGCTTTAATTCAAATAACATAGTGCGCTCCTGTCCCATAAATGGCATTCTTAGAAAAGGAAGGTAATTTCTAAAAATCCACAGAGAAATCAGAGAAGAGTGTCCGGCCTCCTGTAAGTTTTATTTATCATTAACAAATTTAAGATTGCAAAAGAAAATTTGTGCGTTTTAATTTCTAATTAAACCTGGTAACTTTTGCTTTCATCTGGACAGAGTTGCACAAATATCTTTTTCTCTTTTAAAATCCCACCAGTACCACAAGGGAGCTGTTCAGATTCATTTGAAACCTCTTCCAGAGGTTTGATTCACAGAATTTATTGGGGGCATTTCTTATTTTTATTCTGTTCCTTCATTGGCTTACGTTTATTATAATCAAAAAATGGAATACTTAAGAAATGGAAGTATTATAAAGAATTATCCAGAAATTCCCCACAAAATCGTTTGATTTCTTGCCACAATTCACAGTGGCTAAGTTTCTGCATGTCAAGGTGGTATCCCAAGTCACCCATCTGGGAAAAAGAATATACGTGGCCACAATAACTGTTCAAATCATGTTTTTCTAGCTATGTCTCCTTCAGCTAGTGCAGTTTGTCCCGTCTTCCGTGAGGTCATGCTTCTCTGCCAACCTCAATACGCACACGAATTCTAAGAGCATCAAGAGGCTGTGTCACATGTGATGTGCTCGTAAAGATATTCTCTTATTGTTCATCAGAGTAAAGAATAAAGCACAGTAGACACATTGCAACTATGTAGCACGGGTGGCCGATACATTTCCACTCACATGTTTACTCCAATTACTTGGTAGTGGCTGCTTACAGCATTGTTGACAAGGCTTCTTAGGCCACATTTGGAATCCATAATAAAAGATGGCAAATGAGCAATTAATTAGTAACATCTGCTAAGTACAGTGGTGTGGGTACACTAATTGAGAAAATGATCACCCATAAGGTAAAGTAATGCAAATGGCTTTAAATTAATAATAGTAATAAAAATAAGATTTTAAAAGAAATGTAGGGTAGTATTGAAAGGGATCTGGGGTATCTCACAAAGCATCCAGGCTATGATTGGTTCTAGGTGGGAAGTTGTAGCTTATCCTCAAGAACTCCTGGAATCAGGGACTTGAATGCCACCAGTATTCTTGGTTTTCCTCTCTGCTTCTCATCTCTGCATCTCTCTGTACATTGACTTACTTCTTTTCTCTCTATAGGCTGGCTTTCTCCACATGGTGGTAGATCTGGCCCTTCAGAGATCCCCCATCCAATGCCGCAGCCACTTGACACACGTAGCAATTGAGCATTTGAAATGTGACTAGTCCAATTGATATGCCCTGGATGTTAAGTGTAAAACACACACTGGATTTTGAAGACTGGGTATGAAGGGAAAACAGAATGTAAAATATGTTATTAATTAAAAAACATTGATTGCGTGTTGAAATGATAACATTTTGGATATATTGTGTTAAATAAAATATTTTTTAAAAATTAATTTCACCTGGTTCCTTTCTTAATGTGGCAATTAGAACATGTAAAATTATATACTTGGCTCACATTATATTTCTATTGGACATTGTTCTCTACAGGATTACAACTTATAGCTACTGAGGGTGTGATTGACTGAGTTCTGGAGCAAAGCACAAAAAGTGAGAGAAAGAGGCGTTATTGGTACAGTTGAGCCAAATGCCCACCCCTAAAGCATTCCTATGTGGCCCAAGGGGGAGGGTCACATGACAGCACAGCAGCTCCAGCTGGGACATTAGGGTGGCCAGAGAAACAATTCCCAGAAGCATGGAGTGAGATACTGGATAAATAAAGTAGTAAATGTGCTCTAATCTTGAAATTATCATAAATGCTTTCTTAAAACCCTCAAGTTCCTGCAGCCAATTATGTAGTAAGTTCTACTGATTCTAACTCCATTCACTTTTCTCCATTCTTAAGGTTCAGTCACTGTCATTTCAGCTGGGGCTAGGCAGTCCCTGACAAATGACTTTTATTTATTTATTTTTCTTATTAATTCATTGGGATGGCATTGGTTAGTAAAATTATATAGATTTCAAATATACAATTCTATAATACATCATCTATGCATTGCATTGTGTGCTCACTACCCAGAGTCAGCTCTCCTTCCATCACAATATATTTAATACCCCCTCCCTACTCCACCACCCGCCTTCCCCCTCACCCTCTGATAACCACTTAACTATTGTCTGTGTCTATGAGTATTTTTATTTTTTTTTTGTTTTAAATGAACAATCAGATTTTTGTCAGCAAATATATAGTCATTACATAATTATATTGATGTATGTAAAAAAAGTACCTAAACTAAAAACATCAAGATATTAACATGTTATTTTTTAAATTAAATTTCTTTGTTTGCCTTGTTCTTTTGTTGTTTTCAGTATTGTATCCCACATATGAGTGAAGTCACGTGGTTCTTTATTTGTTTCTGTCTGACTTAGTTCGCTTAGCATGATCATCTCAAGATCCATCTATGTTGTCACAAATGGCAGTAATTCATCTTTTCTTATGGCCAAGCGTTATTCCATTGTGTATATGTACCACAATTGCTTTTATTTATTTTATTTTGGGGGGTTTATTAAGTGTTAAATTTATTGGGGTGACATTGGTTGGTAAAAACTACAAAGGTTCCAGGTGTACAATTCTACATGACATCGTCTATGTATTGGTTATATGCTCACCACCCAGAGTCAGTTCTGTTTCCATCATCATATATTTGATGCCCCATTACGCCTCCCCCACCCCCCTCCCTTACCCTCAGAATACTTAAAAAAAAAATTATTTTATTGTTTTTGACAGAGAAAAAGACAGAGAGAGACAGAGAGAGAAGGAGGGGGGACCTAGAGTAGTCTCCATAGTTGTGTGTCATCAGTTTTCAACATAGCTTCATTCCACACAGGTGGGCAGGGCGCTGCACAGGGCTGGAACCTGGCCGGGGGCCTGCCACATGGGAGGCATACCCCCTCGACCTGGAGGCCATGCCCCACGAGCTGGGGGCTAAACTGGGGGCCTCCCACATGGGAAGCTCACCATGGTGAGAACCAAACTGGGGGCCACACCCTAGTTCAGCATATGAGTCCACATGGGCTGGGATTCAATCTTTGGACCCTGGGGCTACAAAGCAAGCACTTAACCCACTGAGCTATCATCCTCAGCTCACTTTTAATTAAGCTTAATCTAGAACCAAAAGACTGTTTCTTCCTCAAAGATAGGCATTTTGGAAGATATACACTATTTCCAAGTGAAATGGTTTCAGTTATGTCCAGGTTCTGCCACTCATCATCATACACATGACTGGACCTAAGTCACTCTGCCTCTATGGACATCTATGACTTGGAACGATTATGAACCCTACTTACTAGGGTCATTGGGTGATACTGGGGGAAAACCATTGTAAGAGGCTTTTAATATGTGAAGTATAATTTTAGAGGTTAGACAAAGCTGCAAAAACCAGCCATGCAGCACCTTCTTCAGAACTCCCTTAATTACAGGGACACATTCATCAAATATTCACATCAGTGGTGACTTTTCTTTCTTGAAGATATATTTGATTTTGGAAATGATCAGAGATCATTGGAATGTGTGCTCAAGCTGAATAATAGTAAGTTTAGTGAAAACATGTGAATGTAAAGCAATGATACAAGTTTTATTATACTTGCCAGGAGAGGTTTTGAAAGTTTTTATTGTGGTAGCCTCCATTGTTAGGCTAAGTGGGCAGTTTCCAGCACTGATTTTTCTGATGTGCCATGCTCATATGCATGTGGAGGCACTCAAATGTTGCTTTGTATGAACATTAAAAACAATCTGACTTACTGGGTGGTCCAACCTCTAAAATAGCATTTTATATTTTAAAGAGCTCTTTCTTACAAAAGTTCTTACTCTTGAATATTGCCAACAGCCTTATAGATGAAGTAGGTCCTATTCCCAATGTAGAGATGTTAAAACTGAGACCCAGAATGCTAAATGATATAGTTTTGATGACAAAACTGACCAGGGTAAGAGTCTGGATATGATTAGACCATTTGACTTTGAGCCTTGTCTTCTTTCTGTGTTTTTAGCATCTCCATTTCTATAAGTGTAAAGTTTAATAATGCTAATAATAATGATAATGACAAAACTGAGACACAGAGAAGCAAAGAGACTTGCTCAAAGTCAAAGCTGGTAAATTGTTAGAGCTTAGATTTGGATGCAGAAATCACTATTTTTACTCTGCTTGTTGACCTAGTATTTTCACTATGTAACTCATCCCATTTCTCTCACAATCAAGTCTAACACCTGCCGTTCTGCTCGGCCTTCACATCATACCAAAGTCCTCTATACCCTCTACCTGCTTCCACCATTCTATCAGTTCTCTCTGTTGGCCTTTTAGGCAATAAATCCAGTGGCATGCACACATAGGTAGTGCCACTTTAGAGGTGGGGAGTCAAAATCTATACAGAGAGACTATAACTGTTGCAACAAATGAGCCTAAAAAGTTTCAGTAGCTTAACATAGTAGAAATTGATTTCTCACTCCTGTAACAGCTCAGGTGGATGTTCTTGGTTAGTGGGCAGCTTTTTTATATGAGAAGTTTCAGGAACCCTGGATCTTTTCATGTTATGCCTTGGTTATATACTCTAGGGACTCAGTTCCACCCCATTGGTGAAAACTTGTCACATAGCCTCATATAAACCTTTTTCTTGAACTGAACTGGGGGCCTTGCCGCATTCAGGAAGCACACCCCATTTCAGCATGTGGGTCCGCCTGGGCCGAAGCTGGGATTCGATCCTTGGTCCTCGGTCCTCGGGGCTTCAAAGCAAGAGCTTAACCTGCTGAGCCATCCTGGCTTTCCCCACATAGCCTCATCTAGATGCAAGGAGTAGAGAAAAGTATAGTCACTGACTGAACACCCACTTCCCTGTAATAATTATACTCTATGGAAGGTGAGGGGGATAGAAATTTTGGTGGACCACCATCATTCTCTATTACACATACTCAGAAATGTTGCAAGGTCACAATGCTAGTTAAGTGGTGTTGAACGGATTTGAAGCTAGGTCTGTCTAAATCTATAACATGTCCCCTAAATTACTATACCTTCTCCCCCTTTTATAAGAAAATTACTTTCTTTGATAAAAACTAAAAAATCAGTTGATCTATCTCATGACCTCCAATCAGGCATTCCAAGGTAGAAGCACCAGAAACCTGGTGGTAATGCCATTGCTCAGACTTTACTTATATATCTATGATACATATTCAAGATACATATTTACTCGCCCTAACTGAAGTACTTTTTTCTAGAATCTCTGATTAGGAAATCCCCTCACTGCCTTAAAATAATTGAGATATGTAATCTTTGCTAAGAATCCTTGAATCATGAGAAACTGCTGAAGATGGCTAGAGAAAATGATGTGTTCTTTATCTAGGGCCCAGGTACTGGCAAGGCCAAGAGCTAAACTTTTGTCATGGCCGTGACTCAAGCATTTATTTTTTCTCTCAAGGTAAGACTGTTCATGTCTTACCCAATCTTGAAAAGGACGTAAAGATCAACCTTATATAGCAAAGGGTTCCATTCTTAGTTTAAACTATGTTTATGACTGTGATTCAGATGTATCCTTATATATAAGTCTACTTGACTGAGGGACTGAGAAATTTCCTGAGAGAGAATTTGTGCCAACTGGAGAGGAAGCTGAGCCTACAGGATTAATCCAATTATATAACATTAGTGTGGTAGCTGTCATTTGGCTGTGTCCCTAACAGAGCAGCCCTTTAACAGGGCATACATAAAGTGGGAGAATTATTTCCTCCACATTACCATAGAATTTTATGCATCTTTCGCACCTTGAGGACGCCAAGTGGCAGTCCCAGTGGAAGCAGAATCAGTGACTAACGGAAGTCCAAGTGGCCAGCAGATATAGCAATGCTCTCAGCTAAAGCCTGTTGTGGAACATTTGTTTGCTTGGTTCCTCATTTTTGCTTTCTCTCTGTGTTTGTTTTTATATATTATGTAGGTCTTCTATGTCTCTCAGTCTTTGCCAGGTGACATTATGTAGTACTCATGTGTCCTGTTGGTCCAGTGGTGCAATCTCCCTGGTCACACGTGCATATGTTCTGAGAGTGTCCCTTGTGTGTGTTGTGTGTATTCTCCTGTTGTAGTGGAGCCTTGATTGCTTTTTGAATGTTAGTGGATGTGATTGACTCTCAGGCTAACTGCCTGGGCAGATTGGCTACACCCACAATGTATGAGCTACTATGTGAGGGCTAACCCCTCAGAAAGAAAGTCACCCCAGTGGGTTTTGTGTCCCTGTTGAGACCATTCTTTGGGTGTGTTGCTTGTAGGGTTAACTGGTAGTGCTCTGGTGTGGTCTGAAGCTTTCCTCTGGGTGGGTTGTTTTTGGTGCCTCTTTAGAGACTAATTTCAGCCTTGTCTGAAGGCCTGAGACTACCTGGTAGGAGCTACAAAGGTATATGTGGTTAGTTGCTCCCTGTGCAGGTTATGGAGGCATATGGGGACAGTCTCACTGTAAACTGAGCCTGGTTTCCACCAGTATTGGGCCTGAGGTAAGTTAGCTAAAGACCAAGCCCCCCCTCCCCCCAGCCTGTTGCCACCTGCTGGCTTCTAGTAAGGCCCAGTCACTGACAAAGCCTCACTGGGTGCTTGGGCAGGACTGGTTAATGTGGTGTTGAGAGTGTTCCTGGCAATGCAGCAACTAGGTGGGTGGGGCCTGGTCCCAAGGAATCGCCAGGCACAGCTGGTAGTTTTCACAAAGTCAATGCAGATGCAGCTATTGTGGCAGTACGGGGCCCATTACCACTTTGCAAAATGCCCGGAGAACACTGCAGCCAGCCACCGCTCACCTCAGGCCCTCAGATGAATAGGCTTTTTGTTCGTTGATTTTTTTTTTTAATGAAACATGTGGGAAGAAAAAGGGCAGGTCCTATAAGTTAAGGGTCCCCAACCACCAGGACAAGGACCAGTATTGGCCTGTGGCCTGTTAGGAACAGGGACACACAATGGGAGGTGAGCAGCCTCCTCCGTTTTTTCATTGGCAGGCCAGGCAGTAGCTGCTGCTTTATTTATTTTAAAACCCATTACAGCCTTTTCTCCACATAGAAGAGAAAGAAAAAATTCACATATTCATATCATTAGAAGTGTATCTTTTTCCCCCAGCAAAACATGAAGCTGGTATGTCAGGAATGCAGATGTTTGTCTGCATCTGTGGGTTCCAGCTTTTCTCACAGTCCCCTTGCTAATTGTTCTGCCAGGCAGCTTTTGACTTTTACAAAACAAACCTGACCTGAATGTCACTGTTCTTTTAAACAGAATTCAATCTCAAAGAATAAGGTGCCCTTAAAGGACACATGGAAGAAAAACATAAAAAGCCTGTCAATGGAAATTGAATAAGAGGTTGGAACCTTGGGGTAAAATTACATGTAATGAATTGGAATTCTGTTCTTTGCACAAGATAATAAAATTAGGCTCCTTAATAACTATTCCTTGGGATTAAATGAATGGCCTGACAATACAGAAGGGGGATGAGAGAGTTGGTATATAGGGATTAGGAGATCCAAGGCTCTTGCTACAGCAACAGAAAAAATACTTGACTATATATTCTGAATACTCAAATATTACTGGTAGTTTAACAAACCTGATGGATCAATTTTAGTCAGAATGATAGAATTATTTGAGTCTGTGTGGAGAGATTGAAAACATCTAGATCAGGGGAAGCTGGGATGGCTCAGCGGGTTAAGTGCTCACTTTGCAGTCCTGGAGATCGAGGATCGGGTCCCGGCCTCGGCCCGTGCGGACCCATGTGCTAAACTAGGGTGTGCCCCCAGTTCAGTTCTTGCCGGGGCCTATGCGGGAGGCCCCCAGCTCAGTTCCTGCCCTGCGCAACCCTGTGCCCACCTGTGAAGTGAAACTATATGAAAAACTAATGCTGTCAACTATGGAGACTGCTCTGGGCCCTCCCCATTCTCTCTGTCTCTCTTTGTCTCTCTCTCTTTCTATCAAAAACAATAAAAATAAAATATTAAAGAAAAAAAAGAAAAAAAAGGAAAACATCTAGATCAAAAAATGAATAACTAAAATCAACCATACATATGTTTATAGTTTCCACAGTACTGAGCATGAAAACCTAAAAAACAGCTGAATAATTAATTCAATCTTAGCTATTTAACCTGGATACCTCTGCAGATACTGTAAGTCATTTAAGGATAATTACCATGCCTGATACTTCCTTTCTATTCCATACAATGCCTACCATGTAACAGCCTGAAATTGCTTAATTAATTGGTTGATAAACTATTTGCCAGTTTGGATAAAGAACTTAAAGTTATATCAATTATGCAAAGCTATCTCTGGAAAAGATGTCTAAATGAGTCCCAAAGATTACTGCTTCCATTCCATATTGTAGAGTTACTATTGGATAGTAGCTATCTAGCCAGGGACATTTCCAACCTCTCTCACATCTAGACAGGGCCACCTCACTAACTGAATTTTAGAATAATTGCTTTGTGTTATTTTTAGGCTAAAGTAGTTAACAAGCAATGACTTCAGTCTATTTCCCTATCCACTTGCTAAATGGAGAGAACTCCAAGGGTCCAGAGGAAGGCAGTATGAGATGGAAGAATCTGGGTCTTTGATGCCCATGTGGAAGCCCTCCACAGCCAGGAAAACTCACATTGGACTGGGAAATACTTTTACTGTGTTATACCACTGAGAATTTGCAGTTTGTATTTTAGAGCAGCTAGTGACATTTTAATACCCTGTGAAATTTAGTATCTAAGTGCTAGAATGCTCGTTTGGAGGTCACTTCTATTGAGTCTGCATGGCATAGCAGAAAGGGGTAACAGGACATTCTGGTAGGTCTCTGTTGACACAGCACTGTCACAAGAGATTTATGTTAGATGTCTTCTATTTGCCTTTTCCAAATTCTTTCTATACTCTTCTTCCCTGCTCTCTGCCCTCTGTAATCTGAACCGTATGGATTACATTAACCAGCTCTCTTGCCCTCTGGCATCTGGCTGAGTTTGGCTAATAGGAAGTTCCTACAGGAAGTCAGAGGGAAGGAGGAGAATGAGGTCAGAGTATTAATTCCCTCGACTCTTTGTGAGGTTTCCTAGGGGTGGTTGTGTCCCTCAACCAAAGGTCAATGCTTCTCTTCAGGCAGTATTTCCCACACCACTTTCTCTTCTCCCTTCCAGTAACCATTCTTCAAGTTGTGCTTTCAGGCCTAGGATTGGTAATAGCTTAGTTGCTACTAGCACTGAGTTACTGCACCATACATGATGTGTCTCCAATGTCTCATCCACTTTTATATAAATAGCCCCTTTTATATGTCACATATATCTCAAAGCTGGGGGAAAATAGTCCTTTAATTTAATATCTCCCAAACTCTCCTAATTTGAATGAGCCATCTGTTTTTTGTTGAGGCCATGACTGATATAGAGAACCAGAATTAGATGCTCACAGACGATCTGTATTGGTCAGTATGAATGGAGTGCTTTGAATCTGTCAGTCTCATCCGACTCTGGTTTTGTACACTTTTTGTAGTGCTCCTCATTTTCCCCTACAACAGTAGCCGTAGTGGCTGAGGACAGTGTAGCTTAAAGTAGCTGGCTATAATTCTAACATTTTTTAAAATGTTATACAGTACACGTGAATTTTGCTTTCTACTACATATCTGTGCTTTAAAGAAGTAAAGCATAGTAGTTAAAAGTACTTGGCATCAATTAAACTTCAAGTTAGCTTTCAAGTTGAGCTGTCTCCACCAATTATTAGCTATTACCTTAGACAAGTTACATAGTTTCATCACTAAAGTGAGAATAATAATAATATACACCTAGTGGTTGTTTTGAAGACTAAATGACTGGCTCATAGTAAATTTTGCTCCATAAAACCATATATACTTGGTTAAAATTGTTGCTCTGAGAATATGGTCTTTGTTTTGCCTCTAGCTTCTCATATCTTCAGTATACAATTACACATATCCCAGTTTTTAAAGCATAAGTACACTTGCTAAAGTTGAGTGTAGGGAAAGCAAAGCAGCTACAAGGGCAAAATTGCTTATACTTGATTTCTCAGAAGAAATAATGAAAAAAAAAGAAGGTGGGGGGGGGGAGCTTGAAGGGAAGGAGAGAGGAGAGAGGGAGGAAAAAGAGATAGAAAGCGAAATGTCATCCTGAAGAGGCTGTATAGCATGACAATTAAGAAGGTAAACTGTGTTCAAACTCCTGGCCCTGTAACTTGCCAACAACGTGACCTTGAGCAAATTAACTTACATATGTTCTAGTTTTTTTAATTGTAAAATAATAATAGTATCTGCCTCATAGGATTTTGTAAAAATTAAATGAGTTAACAGATGTAGAGTGCTTAAAACAGTGCCTGAAACATAGTAAGTACTATGTAAGTGGTTTTTTTTTTTATTATTTATTATTTCTTGGGGTAAATTCAGAACTTACTTGTACTTCCTGTTACATAATTTTTCATTTTGAATTATATATGGAGGGAGCTACTACATGTTGTTTAAGTACTCAGTGTCATTAAAATTTTTAATCAAGCTTTTCTGTGTTTCATACTGTTTCTTTGGTTTGGAACACACTCCCTAGGTAACCATTACCCTTTTAGAGTACCCCCCACCCCAACTTCCTTTCTTTCTAGCTGGCAAAATTATATTTCTTATAGCCCACCTCAAACTTTCCTAGGCAGTTAGTTGTTCTTTCTCCTCTGTGCTCTCACAACACTCTATTTAATCACATTGTATATGTGGATGCTTCACCCAAAAAACAAGAGCTCTTGTCTACATCTTTTTAACTCCCAGGGTCTATCTTTCAATAAATATTGAGCAAATTGAAATGTGTACTCAGTCATAAATTATGCAATGGTCTCATTTCACTTTAATCCTTAACACAACTAAGCAAGTAAGCGTTATTAACCCCACTTTATGGCCGAGGAACTCAATACTCAGAGGTTAAGTGACTTTCCTTGCTTTACATAGTAAAAGTAGTAGAGCTGGGTAGAACTTTCATCTGCCCACCCATCTTTCAAGTCAACGGCTAACCTATTTCAATGGGTAAACACCATTGCTGTACAGAATGAGTTTTTGTTGTCAAGACCAAATCTCACTTGCCACAAATTAGGCTTACTTCTTCTAGAGTAATACCTTAAAACACCTTATAGTTTTCATAGTAATTTAAAAGCATTTTTTTTTCTTCTATGCTCAAGAAAATTGAAAATTTATATATTGGTCACATTTCTGCATATTATCAAACAGGTTTTTCATGTTAAATATCAAAAGATAAATATTTTCCCAAAATGAAGATATTAGAACAAGGCAAAAATCTTTGAGCCAATACAAAGTAACAGTTTAAGATTAGAAATTAGGACACCCAATTAACTTTCCAGAAGAAATCAGTCCAGAGGCCCACCCAGTCATGAGTCAGAGTTATTTGGCCATGATCTAAAACTTAGGCTGAGATGGAAGACACAGATTCACCACATATCTGTTGTGTCTATCACATGCTAGGCATGGTACTAGGTGCTGGAGATAGGAGTTCTTGCCCTCTTTGACCTAACATTTCTAATATGAACAGGGAGCAAAAAGAAGTAAATAACAAGTGAGTTAAGAATTGTGGTAAGTATTCTGAGGGAAATGGAAAGCTGAGATAAAAAATAATGGAGGAACCTACTTTAGATAAAGTGGTTAGGAAAGGAATTTTTGAAGTGGTATTTACCCAGAGTCTAGAGAACAGGAGGATCAGGACATGTCAAAATGGAGAGCAGGGAGGTGAAGGGTTTTCCAAACTAAGGTCTGAGAATGGTATATGCAAAGGCTCTGAGGTAGGAAAAACTTTGTCTGAAAGAAATTAAAGAAGCCAGTGTGACTGAAAGGCAGTAGATTGATAAGAGAGGACTGAGGTCATTTAACATCTTTTGGCTTCTAATAATGTTGGCTTTTTTTGAATGAGAGGTTATTGAAGAAGTTTAAGCTGAGTGACAAGATCTGAGTTAATTTTATGTATAGCATGCTTGCTGCTGTGTGGTAAACTGATTTGAAGGGAGCAAGACTGGAAGTGAGTAAACCATTTAGCAGGCAAGAAATTATGGCACCCTAGCCTGAGGTAGTGACAGTGGAAATGAACCTAAGGTAATGGACTGAAGGTGCATCTTGTTTTTTAAGTGGAGTGAATGTGTCTTGCTGATGGGTCCGTGAAAGGATTTCAATCTAAAATGAACCCACCGGATATGAAATGGTGAATCTCACAAAATATCCTCAGGAGAATGGAATCTAAGAACCAGAGACTGATTTCCCA
>PVKE010035533.1:0-16846 GCA_004027555.1 Craseonycteris thonglongyai
CCGAATGCAATCTTAATGATCAATATGAGCCTGGTGGTAGGAACTAAATGACTATGGAAGTTGGTTTGAGGAACGTGATATCCTGAATGTTACCTGCTGAGGGAACACGGCCGTCAGAAAGTTTTCGATCTAGATTACATTCAGAATTAAATAAATCAGAGGGCCAGAAAATCTAATCTGCAGATACTAAAACATTACGGGAGTTGTAGTGCATTACAGAGGAGTGTATTTACCAAAATTTCTCTCAGAAGTGCAGGTACGAAGGCATACTCTGATGAGCCATTTGGGGTGAGGCATGAAACCCTAATTGAACACGCTCCAGTAACCGCGCTGCTAAACTACCTCATTGGGGGTGGGGGCAGTGCAGTTAGATCTTGTTTTGCTTTGAGGGAGCTAGTGTGTGGCAAGAGCTAAATTGCTCAGGATAATATTAATATTAATAGAAAGACTAACCTGCCAACCTCCTTACTGCTTCCCATAAAGTTTAATGGGGTGCCAATTAATAATAACCTGACAAGCCATTCACATGCCCTTGGTTCACCTTGGAAACTACTATTTAGTCCTTATAGAACTGTCTTTACTTAATAACGTTTGGGACCATAAGGTACACTACAAAAAACAGTCACATGAAATACAATATTCTACGGTAGGAATAGAATGATGAGTAAAGGATCTTTTCATATTTACACATGAAGTGTTTAAGGTTATAACCTTCAAATCCTTGAAACGGAAAATTTTAACACAACAATTTAAAACAAAAGTGCCCATATTTCCATTGGACACTCAGTTTATCTTTATATTTAATACTCTTTTGTGACAGCCAACGCCCTTCATCTGACAAGGTCAAAGGCTCCCCAAACGTTGTTTTAAAAGCTGCCAACGGAGACAAACCCCATGAAACCTGAGGCTAGCACACCAACAACCGAATTCAGGTCACTGTGACATGGCAGACCACTGTGCAGTCAGAACTGCAGTTCACTTTACGCTGACAGTGCTTCTTTCCAGAACCCTCCCTCCCCTCGCCCCCTCCCTCCAAAGGAAGAGGGGTGGGTGTGGATTTCACAGGACAGCTGGCACTGATTTCTTTTAAAAATTTATTTTTATTGTTTTTTTACAGAGAGAGACAGAGAGAAGGGGGAGGGCCCAGCGCAGTCTCCATAGTTGACAGCATTAGTTTTCCATATAGTTTCACTCCACAGAGGGGCGCGGGGCTGCACAGGGCAGGAACTGGGCCTGGAGCCTCCCGCATGGGCCTTGGCAAGAACTGACCTGGGGACATACCCCAGTTCAGCATGTGGGTCCCCACAGGCCGGGGCTGGGATTCCATCCTCCGTCCCTGGGGCTGCAAAGTGAGCGCCTAACCCACTGAGCCATCCCAGCGTCCCGCTGATTTCTTTTACACGAAGCTTCCATCTGGTTCCTGGAACGCGGCCACCTTGGTGCGCCGATGGAGCACCTGGGTTTTGTGGCATCAGCGTTGGCTTCTCAAGGGGTGACCTTCAGGCCCCTGGGGTTAGCCTGACCCTGGACCGGGCACCGCCCTTCAACACCGCGGAGGGCACCATCTGTCCCACGGCCAGCCCAATTCCGACCTGGTGGGGGTCCCAGGTGCCCCCAGCCCGCTCGGACCGCAGCGCCGGCCAGGCGGGGGGCAGCCAGGAGACGGGAGCGACCGACGGGCTCAGCCTGCTGCTCCTGCCGAGCCCCCCGGAGCCCCTCTCCTGCTCGGGCTTCAGCCCACACCGCACCGGGTCCACCAGGGAACCCTGCAGAACCCTCTCTGGGAAGCACCCCGGCGCTGTCCAGCAGGGCACCTCGGTTTGTTCTTGGAGCGCTGACTCCCAAGCAGCCAAGTTTGGGGCCCGGCTTCGGGCGGCCCCCGCGATCCAGCACGTCCAGTCTCCCCGCGCCCCGCGCCCCACCCCCGGGTCCTCCTGGGGGGCCGATGGGATCCGCACCCCCAGCCCCCTGGTCCCCTCTGCTCGCCTTTACCTCGCCTGACCCCACCAGCGCAGCCAGAGCTAAAATTAGAACGCGGCGCGCGCTCACGTGCGCCCGGCTGGGTAGGGCGGGGGGCGCGGTCCGCATGAGTCACGGCCCCGCCCCACTCGCTGAGGACGCGCTGACGTCAGCCGCTTCCCCGAAGGATGACGTAAGCGCGCCGGGGGGCGGGGCGTGAGGCTGCCCTAGAACTTTCGTGGCGTTTGGATACCTTAAAGGGTCTCTGCGATGGAAGGTCTGGAGAGATGACTGCGCTCATCTAGCTGTAGATTCAGAGCCCATCTGATATCTCCTTGTACTGAGAAGTGGTGGCTGTTGAGATGATGATAGAAAAAAGGAGCGTGCCCCTGAAATCACTGGAGGCTCCCTGAAACCCCAGAACCTCTTCCTGGAAGCCCTCCTTGATTAACCAGAGTGTGATGCTGACCCAAAAGCTTTCCACGGCCCCGGACTCCCTGCCCCTCCGCTTACAGCCCACATGCTTGCGCCTCTCCTGGTAGGGAAAGGCTGTGGTTTGACTGTTTATTTATATAACCCACCAACTTCAGCCAGCGTGGCCCTTTTATCACTGTTCTTGACTCTGTCATCAGTAGTGGGACCTGAAACAAGTTACTGAACGCTCTGGGTGTCAAATGTGTGAACTGGTTTTCTAACTCTCCTCTGATGCTAGCATTGCCCATGGATGCTTCCAGAGGCAAGAAGCCTGCCCCACATGTGATCGTTCTGCACCCTCACAGCCTCGCAGGGAACTAATGATGTGCTGGGGTTTACCATGTGGCAGGGATTTTCATTACCCTCCCACACCCCCTCATGTCATCCTCCTTTCTCTCAGGTGGGTGATATCCCCATTTTACCAATGAGGAATGAAATCCAGGCACAGCAAGGTTATGTATGTTTCCCTAGGGTACACAGCTAAAGAATGGCAAACTGGAAGTCACTCCCAGATCAGCTAGACTCCAAGTCTATGATTTTGGTGATAAAGGTGGGCTATGAAATGTAGGTCTTATTGTGGATATATTGAGTCTCCAAGAGCTGGTTTCCCCCGGTCCCCCTCACCCCTCTTTTAAGATTTATTTTATTGTTTTTGACAGAGACAGAGACAGACAGACAGAGAGAAGGGGGAGGGCCCAGAGCAGTCTCTATAGTTGTACGTCATCAGTTTTCGACATGGTTTCGTTCCACACAGGTGGGCAGGGGCCGAGCAGGGTGAGAACTGAACTAGGGGCCTCCCACATGGGAAGCACACCCCAGTTCAGCATATGGGTCTGCACGGGCTGGGGCCAGGATTCGATCCTCTGTCCCCGGGGCTGCAAAGTGAGTGCTTAACCCACTGAGCCATTCCGGCTTCCCGGCTTTTTCCCTTCTAATACCAGCCCAGGGCCTCTGTACAAGCAACCCACTCCATGCCAAGAGATCCCCAGAGAAGGAAGGGCCAGGCCTCAGGGAAAGGTCAGTGAGAAGGCGCTGGGTTATGCCTCCTGTATGGGCCCAACCCTGAGAACAGGTGCCTCCTTGAGGCTGGCACCCTAGGCATCTCCCTCGCCTCACCCTGGTCCCAGCCCTGCCAGGCCTGCCCTTGACTATGCCTCCTCTCTTGAAACTGGAGAGACCACCCTGCTTCAAGTGCACTCACCTGGCACACCAGCGGCCAGCTCTACCCAAGTGCTGAGGAAGCATTGTGTTTCGCCTCCATCATAATCCTCTCTCTCAAAAGCAATAGGAATAGGCCAGCTGAAACAGCCCATTCGTGCTGAAAACAAATTAGAGACAACGGCTCCTCACCATTTTGAGCAAAATGCTGGTGACTGTGTACTGGAAATGGAACCACGTAGATGGGCTGCTGTCACTCGTTACTGGTTGTTGGCTCCACATGCCACTCCAAGCTCACCACTTGGAGGCATTTAAAACGGACTCCTCTTCACTTGTACGCAGTCTCCAACCATCACCAAGTTCTCACCCTGCTCCGGTCCCCTCTGCTATGCGATGCGGTCACTAACTGCCCCCTGCTCTTATGTTCTGTCATGTTTCCTGGAGCCTGGGACTGAACACCTGTGTGTGTTTCCACGGCAGCCTTGGGAGGAAATGGAGAAGACTGCAGGCAGCCTTCGCTGTGGGGGAAGCGGCTTCTCTCTCTGAATTGGGGCTGGAGACACAGACATGGAAGCTTAGACCAGGGTGGTACCTTCTGTACTCAGAAGGGGAGGTGACCTGCCTGGGGTCACATGGCCGGTTAGTAGAGAATCCTAGACAGCTGACTTTCAACCACTGCTCTGTCCATGGATCACACTTCCATTCCATGTCTCGGGTGGAACAGTGCGCATAAATGTGCATGGGAAATGGAACGTGTCATGTATGTGATGGGAAGAAAAACGGCGACTTGAAGTAGATACAGGGACGAAGGGGAGAATGCACTACCTGAGGACCCCTGGCTGTTCCCACTTTCCCTTTCTTCTCTCTGCCTTTCAATCTCAACACAGGTGAGGAGTTGATTCCTCCCCAGACCCAGGAGCCGTTTCCCAGTGGAATGACATGATGTGTTGGATTGCCATTTTTAAACCTTCAGTAATCCAGAGCTTATGTGCCATTTCAGGGTTTGAGTTTTCATCTCCCGGCCTTCACTTCCCATCATTTTCTTATCCCAGAAGCCCCATTAAATAGTGTTAAGAGCCATAAACGTAACTGGCCACTAATGTGGAAGGATTATGGTCTCCAGCAAACAGCTCCAGAAGAAATGAGCAGGAATCCTGGGCCTGTTCCCAACCATGCCAGTGACTCACTGGATGACACAAAGCAAAGCTTTGCTTTTGTGGGAGGGAGAGAGGTGGGTGGTGTGGGCACACGCACACACGCACACACACACACACACACACACACACACACACAGAGCTGCTGGTCTGACAGGTGGAAGGGCAGGGAGAAGCCATTCAGCAGGCTTCCAACGTGGTGGAACTCAGGGGTGCCCTCGTAACCGCGGAGCAGGGGCCCGCCCGGTCAGCACTGGGTCAGCCCGTCAGCACTGGGTCAGCCCTGAGCTCCATCCCACTGCCTCTAAGGCAGCCACTGAGATGGCTTTGGCTGGATGATAGCACTTACCCTTCGTGACATCATTCTCATGGGTTAGGAATGCACGCTGGTTATTCCTAACTCCGATTTAATCACTTGTTATAGATCTGCCCTCCAGGAATTTATTTGAAACTTTCTTTAATCTATTTATATTTCGGCCTGTACAGCCTTTTCAGGCACCAAGTAGACTCACCATTTATGTAAAAACACTCAGAAAGTGCTATATAAGGATTCATCCTCATCCTCATCATCATCCTACAAATTTGAATGTACAGCCCCTTGTTAAGGGGTCACCAATAATAGGTTCAAGCCCAGGCAGGAGCGTAGCTGCTCTGTCTATGGAGTAGCCTGCTTCTTTCTTCTCTTTTGTTTGAATAAATTTATCCTCTCTTTACTTTCAAAAAAATAGTAATTATAATATGCTGTTACATATAATAAATATAATACTATAATTTGGTGATAGTAATAATCCCGATAGTCTCACAGGCTTATTTTCAGACACTCACTATGTTTGTCTTTTTCATCTCCACGGGCACACAGGCTAACCCCCTTCTTCCCCACACCCATCAAAAGTATTTACTGGGGTGACAGATGGCTCAGCAGGGTAAGCGCTAGCCTTGCAGCTCTGGGGTCCGAGGATTGAATCGCGGCCCTGGCCCGTTCAGATCCATGTGCTGGGGCGAGCTTCCCACATGGGAGGCCCCAGGTTTGGCTCCCGCCCAGGGTCTGCTTCCCATGTGGGAGGCCCCCAGCCAGCTCCCGCCCTGCGCAGCCCTGCTCCACCTGTGTGGAACAAAACCATGTTGAAAACTGATGACATACATCTATGGAGACTGCTCTGGGCCCTCCCCCTTCTCTCTCTGTCTCTCTCTCTGTCAAAAACAATAAAATAAATCTTAAAAAAAAAGTATTTATTAATGGAGTGGGGTGTTGTAGTGGGTGTAACTCTGCATGCAAACTTATGTAAACACACTGAGTGTCCTCTAAGAACTTACTATCTAGGATCAACATATAGTAGGTGTTCAATAAATACCGGCTGGCTGGCTGGCTGGATGGATGGATGAATGGATGGATGGATGGGTAGATAATACATGGACAGAGTTAGAAAAAGAGAATCTGTGTGGTAACCGGTGAGACATATTAGGAATGACTGATTGGGGGCTGGATGGAAACATGAGCGAGTAGTTAGCATGAAGGGAAAATGGAATATCCTGATTGTAAGGTTGATGTGCATGTGTGAGCTCTCCTCAGATCAGCCTTAGTGCTCGTCCTAGAGAAATAGTTGGTTCCCAGGCTGCTGAAATAAGCAATGGTTGTGAAAGGCCCCCCCCAGCCCGCAACAGGTGTTGTGTAGGCGGCAGCAGAGACAAAGCAGGTACGAGATCCTGAAGATGACCAGGTCCCGTGGCCTTCTCTACTTTCAATATGAACCACACTCAAATAAAGTTCAAAAAACCAGGTATTCAGTAGGGGAATGGACAGATGAACCACAGTACCTCCAGACAATGGAATATTATTCAGCGCCAAAAAGAAATGAGCTATCAAGCCATGAAAAGACATGGTGGAAACTTAAATGCACATTCCTAAGTGAAAGAAGCTAATCTGCAAAGGCTACATAGTGGATGATTCCAACTCTCCGACATTCTGGAAAAGTCAAAACTGTGGAGACAGTACAAAGACTAGGTTATAAGGGGTTGGTGGAGGGAGGAAAAGGCAGAGCGCAGAGGATTTCTAAGGCTGTGGAAATACTCTGTACGCTATCATAATGATGGATACACATCCTTATATGTTTGCCCAAACCCACAGAATGCGCAACACCAAGCATGAGTCCTAATGTAAACTATGACTTCAGGTGACAATGACATGTCAGTGAAAGTTCATGCACCACCTGGTGGGGGATGGTTATAATAGAGGAGGTGGGGAGTTGGGGGAGGCAGGGAGGCTGTGGGAAATCTCTACACCTTCTGCTCAATTTTCTGCTCAATTTTGCTGTGACCCTATAACTGCTCTACAGATTGAAGTCTATTTGTTAAAAATCCAGGTGAAGTGATTATAGCTGCCCATACGTAGAGTTTGGTCCACTGTGGAGTCACGTCATGGCCCGCTCTGTGACTTCTGGAACATTGCCTCTGGTCTCTGTTTCTCCTAACTTTGTAACGCCTTCTTCAGAGCGTTTTGAGAATTAAATGAAAAACTATATGTAAAGAGTCTAACCAAGCACCTGGGATATACAGCATGACAAATACATACAAACCTTCTCCCCCAGTTCCTCCCTAATGACCGATCATGCAGCACTCTGATGGCTGCACATTTCAAAGTGAGGCCAATGGAGGAAAACTGTCTTGGGTGAAAGTGACCTTCTACCAGGAAGGGGAGCTGTGTGTGGGAGCAGGCATGTGTGTCCCCAAATGCTCGGCCAGAGATGGTGGCTACAGAAGGTCAGACACCAGCTTGAGGCCCGGGAGGTAGAGTGTCACGCCCCTCACTCAGCTTTCTCCTGTGAAAAGGTCAGGGTGATGGAAGGCTGTCATATTTAGATGATGGCTCGTAGGGAGGCCTCACTGGGTTAGTCACCTATGCTCTGACATCATATTGCCACTCAATAGAGTAACAGCTGCTGGTTGCTTTAGGGGGCAGGGGCGGGGTCAGCTTCTGTTGACCAGCCATACCTCCAGGATAAATTCAATAGAATCAGCCAGGAAGACATGAGGACAGGCGAAACCCTCCTCTCAATAGGACAGTCCACCGTTTTCGAAGGATTTGGGCCACCTCCCCTAAAAACGTGAGTCTTGACTTGTCTTTGTCCTTGGGACCAAGTAGGAAAAGTGTCACAGGAGAAAGGTGTTTGGTCAGGAAGCCTTCAGCTGGGGGAATATCCATCAGGGCCAGGGCTCGCACCACCCTGTAGACAGGGATAGGAGGGGAGGCGTTCTGTGCACGTGATGCCTGTATGGCACCCAAAGAAATGGCTCAAGGGAGGGTGCTTGAAGAAGACTGAAGGTAGGGTGCTGCAGAATGTTGGTCGGATCAGGCGTTTTACCTCGCACAGGTCAGCGCCCCATTGAGGCAATGGTGTCGTCTCAGTCTTTGAAATTAGCCTAGATGAAGCCACAGTCTGAAGAGACCACTCATCGGTGCTACAGCTGACCTGGGGTATTGATTATTCAGATCATGATGGAAAGACACTGGATTTGGTTAACTCCTTTCCAGTGTATTCTCCTCCTTGGCATCTCTACCTCTTACGGCACCTTGTGCTTTGGGAATAGAGTGCTTTGAATCAACAGGGTTAAGATGCATAGATTAATTGGGGAGCATGGTCTCTTCTTGTGCCTAAACTGAAATGAGTCAAGAGTAAGGAAGTAGAGGTTAGAGAGGAAAAGCCCTGGGCCAGGGGTCAGGAGATCTCGTTCGGCAACTGATTCTGCCACATTTCGAGCCATATGACCTTGGGCAAGTCACTGCCTCTCTTTAGATTTTGGTTACTCCTCTTGTCTGAGAAAATATGTGCGCTTGCGATCCTTCCAACCCAAATGGGCATTTCCATCCTGTAAATGTGGGTTTGATGTTCGGCTGTTGCAGAGTAGCAGGACCTGGGGTCTGAGTGTGTGGCTCTGCCCCTCTGTGAGCTTGCACAAGGACACCCCGTCTCTGAACCTCAATTTCCCACTTATAAAATATGGATTATTAGGAGGCAACGGTGAGGCAGTGAACCGGGAAGCCTTGGGGAGGCACTCTGTAAGTGTATTCAAAGGACCCCCTGAGTTCAGTTGGGACGGGGCAAGGTGAGCTGAAGGGGATGGCTGAAGTTACTTACTGGCAGGTTGGACGGTGGCCAGGGCTGGGAGCCTGAGGCGCTGGGGGTTGTGGTCAGCCAGGTTAGGACACCCTCCAGCTCTGTCCTGCGCAGTTCCTGGCCACTTCCCAGCAGTTCTAGGAGGGGAAACAATAGAGAGGTTGTGACTATACTGAACACAGCTCCAGAGAGCCCGGCTGCAAGCGCTTGTCGGAGTGGGCACAGCGCCAAAGTGAAGAGGGCACTGGGGAGCCCTGCCAGGGGCTGCCATACTGGGCAAATAAGCAGCCTCCCTTTTCCTGGGGAGGTTCAGATAATATTCCTACACTGTGCACCTCCCACAGGTGTGAAAACGCCTCTGAGGGGGCGCCCAGGAAATAACAGATCACAACTGTGTCTTGGCCAGGGGGGATCTGGGTCAGCTCATCCTTTCCGGAAAAATCTCAGATCCTCTCGAGAAACTCTCCAAATTCCCGTCCATTCTTTGATCAGCACAGGGCTGGGATTTTACTTCGACTTTTCCTTTCGCGCTCCCCCCGGAAAATGAAACCGGCTACTCCTCTGAAGCTGCTCTTTGAGCCATCAGCAGGATTTCTCTTCCCTCCCACCAAAAGGGGGTCTCTCTCTCTTTCTCTCTCTCTCTCTCTCTCTCTCCTTTTTTTTTTTTTTACTTTTGAAGCCCGAGAGGCTGGTAGGAGGCACGGCTCCCATAGGAGCGGCTCGCTGACCTGCTGACTCATCTGACATTAACATCATTATGTTTCAGGAGTCAAAGTGATTTTCAAACTATGAGTAATGCCGGTCTTAGAGAGAATGTTACAGAGCAGCAGGCATTTCAGCACACTGGAGGAGCCAGCAGCTGCTCACAGCTGAAGAAGGCATGAAAAAACATTCTCTCGGGAAAAACACCCTTTCTCTCTGGGCTCTTTTTTTTTGGAAAAGGATTCAGACAGGAAAGGCAGGTGACCTCAGTTTCCTGAGGAACGGTCCAGATCTAGCATCCTCATCTGAATACCTGGATGTCCGATCATTTTATAGGAGAAAAATATTTTCACAGGTTTTTTTGTTTGTTTTTGTTTTCATTTAGCCAGCTCTAGGGATAGAGGGACTAAAAGACTTCAGCAATTACTTCTTCAAACTGACTTATTACCAATATTAATCATGATAATGATAGTCTAGAGTGGTGTGAAGAAACATGCGCTGCTTCTAAGGCAAGTGTCCAACCTGGGGCCCAGGGTGGCTTTGAATGCGGCCCAACACAAATTGTTAAAACATTATGGGATTTTGTGTGTGTGTGTGTGAGACCTTACTTTTAGCTCATCAGCTATTGTTAGTGTATTTTATGTGTGACCCAAGACAATTCTTCTTCCAATGTGGCCCAGGGAAGCCAGAAGTTTGGACACTGTTGTCCTAAGGCGAGGATGAGAACCAATCTCTTCCCAATTTTAAAGGTGGGGCACAGAAACCCACGTGGTCAATTGTTCAAGTTCCTCTGTGGAATTAGTAAGAGAAAAGTTTGAGAGCCATTGAGTGGGCCAAGTATTTAGACCTCAGGACAGAAGAGAGGGGCTTCGGTCCAGGTCTAGAGCCACGTCTGTCCCTTGCCTCTGCTTCCTCCTCATAATGGCAATGTTAATAACACTGGCCCTGCCTTCCTCACAGAGCCTTGAGCTCTGGGCAGGTGGGCACAGTGTCTGCCCATCACTCTATCCCCACTGTCCACCTGGGAGGCTGCCGATAGTACCGTAAGTGCTCAGTAAATACTTGCAGAATTAGTGAATGAGATAAGAGCTTTGAATACCAAAACTCTCCTCTTCTGTTTAGTTGGTCTTCTTGCCTTTAGTTTCCCTGCCCAAGGCTGGTTGTGGGAGCCCAGCAAGCCGGGCCATGGGTGGAGGGAGACACATCTACTGAAGGTACTAGCCCTAATAAAGAAAGAAAAGTCACTGCTCATATCCTCAGGAACTAACTGCTAAAACCGGATGAAAGCAAAACACCCAATTCAGAAACTCCTTTAGAAAAAGCTCATTTAAAAGCATGGCAGTAACTTTAGCTTGTTTGTGTGCTGGAGGTAAATCAGGAGAACTGAACTGTCAGGTTCAATTTCACCTGCTGATGCCTGCCCTGAAGTGATCACTGCAGGCCTAGTAACAGTAAAGTCAACTCGGTGTCTGGGCATTGTGAATGCAGGTGAAGGATAAATAGACTGGATTAACCGTTAAAAAACAGAAGTTCTACTCTTGATATGTGCTTAAGGGAATAAAAGAAAAGAAGAAGTCATGAAAATTAATCCTGCCATTTATTTTTCCCCCAACATGGGAAAAAACATTGATTTTACATGCTAGAACGTACTTCTAAATTTTGATAAGAGCTTACAAATACAGCTGTAGCCTTTTAGCTTACAAATACAGCTGTAGCCTTTTCCAAAACCTCTCTCTGCAACCTATTCTCTTGTTCTTTCCATTCCTGTTTTGGCTTCCATTCCTCTGTCTCCTTTTCCTTCCTTTCTCCATCCCTAAGTTAACTCCTTCCTTCTGTTCTTGTTCCCATGTTGCTTTCCTCCTCAAACATCCCTTCTTATAAATTTTCTTACAGCTTCTAGCAAGGAGTCATTCACATGGTGAATGGTCCATAATGTTTTGATGTTTATATAATGTGTATATATATATATACACCACATATACATACATACACATGAAGAAAAGGTTGTGAACTAATTATGAGTTCCCCTATACATAAATGGGTAATTATTTTTAAGCTACTAAACTTAATCCCACACAAAAGTATCCCTGTTCACTTGAGAATGTCTTTGATGAAGCTGTAAAACAATTTTATCAAGTCTCATTCCTTATACATGACCTTTGAAAGTTCAACGTCTGTCTTCATCATGGAGAAGAGGGGCGGCCCCCCGAGAAAGATACACCATCACAGCCTACCCTGCCCTCCACTGAGAGGCCCAGGGGTGCTGTTTGTGGTCTGCCTGGATTGACAGCTCTCCCCTCTCCCCACCCGTTAAAGCAGCGCTGTTAGGCTTCCTCCAAGCAGCAGATACTATAAACCAGGACGTTCATGACTGAGCAGTCCAAAATGGTTGTTAAAGCGAGTCAGGATCGGTGGTCCCATCCCAAACATCTGAGGATGGCATCACAAAGGAACATGTGAGCGTCCGGGTGACTGTAACTTGGTGCTTCTGCCCTCAGCCTGCGCTCCAGTTGGGTACATCCAGGCTGGGGGGGCAGTTCTGAGCTTCTGAACCTCCATGACTGTCCTTATAGCCTGGGCTTGGCTAAGCCACATGCCCAGGACGTCTTGATTTTACATCTTCTCTTCCAAACATGTCCAACCCGCAAGGGGGCAGGAGGCCTAGGACGGCTTTGAATGCGGCCCAACACAAATCTGTAAACTTCCTTAAAACATGATGAGATTTTTTTTTTTTTTTCAATTATTTTCTTTCTAGCTCATCAGCTATCATTAGTGTTAGTACATTGTATGTGGGGCCCAAGACAATTCTTCATTCAATATGGCCCAGGGGAGCCAGAAGGCTGGACACCCCTGCTCTGCTCCACTGACTGCTTCTCAGGCTAGGAACCCTATTTTCCTATTTGGGGTTTGGATGACACAGTCACGGTTCCCTAAGGCATCTCAAGTCAAAAGGTTCCTCATTTTTTACCCTAATTTACCTTATAAATATTTATAAATAATTTAATATTCATGTGATAGTGTTATGAAGTTAGTAGCAGGTTACTGAACATTTGAGATCACATGTTTAACCAAACACTCATATTCTAAAAGGAAAATTTGGCTGTTTAGAACCCTCACAGAATAAACTCATTCTAATTTTCCCCCAATTCTCCCTTTATTTTTTTCCGCCTTCCTTTCTTCCCTCTATTTTTTGCCTCTTTCCTTCCATCTTTCCTTCGCTTCCTTCCTCCTTGCATTCTTGTGTTTTGTTTGTTGCTTTTGGTAGATGTCTTTCTAAAATACATATCTAGATGGAGATTTTAAAAATAAATTAAGGACCTGATAGAGACTTTTTATCATATGCATATTTTGACTGTTTCCATTTTTAATCATGTGCACATATGGGCTTTTTCCCAATCAAAAAACAAAGAAAGAAAAGGAAGGAAGGAAGGAAGGAAGGAAGGAAGGAAGGAAGGAAGGAAGGGGTAGGGAAGGAGGGAGGGAGAGAGAGAGAAAAGAGAAGAGAAGAGAAGAGACGAGATGAGACGAGACGAGACGAGACGAGACGAGACGAGACGAGACGAGACGAGACGAGACGAGACGAGACGAGACAAGACGAGACGAGACGAGAAGAGAAGAAAAAAGAAAAGAAAAGAAAGTTAACCAAAACAGTGTTTGGCACTCTTCTTGCTTTCATTTTTTAAAAGTGTTTTATTTTCCCTCCCAATTCTTTTTTTTTAAAAAAAGATTTATTTTCCATTGCTTTTGACAGAGAGAGAGAGATACAGAGACAGAGACAGAGAGAAGGGGAAGGGCCCAAAACAGCCTCCACAGTTGCACACCATTGGCCCCTCCACAGGTGGGAGCGGGGCTGCACAGGGCAGGAACTGGGCCGGGGTCTTCACCCCGATAAGAACCAAACTGGGGCACTCCCCAGCTCAGCATATGGGTCCGCACGGGCCGGGGCCAGGACTCGATCCCTGGTCCCCGGGGCTGCAAAGTGAGCGCTCAACCCACTGAGCCATCCCGGCTTCCCCTTCCCTCCCAATTCTAATGCCAGCCTATTTCCTCCTCCTGGAACAGCTTCCAAAGGGAAATGGGAAGAAGAGAAGGGAGAGGTTCTGACAGAACCTAAATGGCTGTGTCCACAGCAGGGCTACAGGGGACAGGAGAGCCTCACAGAATCAAGGGAGTTATTGGCCTTTTTCTTTTTTTAAAATTCAAGATATAAACATCTTCCCACATCGTTAAATATTCTTCTAAAACACCATTTTTAATGGTTGTGTGAGAGTTCTAATTTAATTTAATATCTTTGTACTGTAATTTATTTAATTAATATTCTATGTTATACAGTTGTGTAATATCTTATTTGTCAATATTACAAGAAGTGCTATATAAATTCCTGTTTAAGTGAGAAATACCCATTATTATGTACTGGAAATATCACTTCTCAGAGGAGAATAAATTGGAATATTCAAATCCTAGGGCTTTTGAAAAAAACAAATATATATATATATATATTGCTCTGGATGTAATTTTAATTAAATTTCTGTAAACATGAAGAAATTTCCCCTTATTTCCCCCTTTGTTTATTAACAAGTTCTATTCCCTATTTATGATTTTTTTGTTCAGAGCCTTTGCCCATATATTTGTTGGTATCTTTAATATTTGCAATGATTTAGAATGTTTTACATATATATATATATATATATATATATATATATATATATATGTCAAATATATAGACAAAGATCTCCTTGTCAAATATAATTTTTTAAATATAATAACCATTTTCTGGCTTGATATTTGCATTTTAATGTTAGTTATTTATATATATTTTTTGACACACACAAGTTTTTAGATGAGAAGTAAACAGATCTATCAATATTTTCCTTTCTGAGGAATGATATTTTTCATGGAGAACTTCAAAAATGATTTTGTGTTTTCTTCTAAAAGAAAAATAACGTTTAAAGGTAAAATTTACGCATTTTATGTATTTACAGTGAAATGCACAAATCTTAAATGAATCACTCAGTGAGTTATGACAAATGCATAAACCTACTAAGATTCAGAAATTCAAAGGGGATGGATTTCTTTTTGAGTTGATGGTTGTACATATATATAAACACACTAAAAGCCAGTGAATTGTATAGATAAGTGAATTGCATGGTATATCTATATTATATATGAATAAAGCTGTAAAAATATATAGAGAGAGAAATTAACAGCTTTCCAGAAAGTTCCCTAATGTCACCTGCCAATAGATTTCCATCTCACACGACCTCAGAGGCAACCACAGTTTTTAGTTTTTTCATCATAGATTAGTTATGCTTATTTTAGAATGTTATATAAATGAAATCATATGGAATCACACAGAATGTACTCTTTTGTGTAAAGTTTCTTTCACTCAACATAATGTTTTAGAAATTCATCTGTTGATGTGTTTCAGGAGTTTATTTTTATTTGTTTCTAGGAGTAATATTTCATTATGTATCTGTATTACAGTTTGTCCATTCCTCTATTAATGGACGTCTGAGCTGTTAACCAGTGGTGCCCTTATGGACATTCTTGTACATGTCCTCTTGCAGACAACTGCTTTCATTTCTCTTGCGAAAATACCGAGGGGTGGAATTGCTGGGTCATAGAAAAATGTATGTTTAGTTTTATATGAAACTGCAGGACTTTTTCCCAAAGTGGTTGTACTATTTTAATACCATAAAAATTCATGAGAGTTCCAGTTGCTTCGTATCCTCGACAACATTTGATGCTGTCAGGTTTTTTTTTTTTGTAATTTTAGCCATTCTGTTGGGTGTGCAGTGGTAGCTTATTGTAGTTTTAATTTGCATTTTGTTGGTGATTAACAAACATTATTGAACATTTTTCATGTGTTTCTAATTTTTTTAGCTTTATTTTAATAGTTTTGTATTTTATTCCTAATCACATCTATTTATCTACCTGAAGTAATTTTGATTATGATTTAAAGCAAATCTCTAAATGTATATATTTTTAAGTAATCAGTTAATCTAGCATAGTTTATCAAATAATAATTTGATTCTCACTGGTTTATGATGCTTTCTTTGTCATAGATTAGGTTCTGATGTATAATGTGGTGTCAAAATATCTATTTTATGTAACTGATTTGTACATTTGTTCTTTTGTGAGTTTCACACTATTTTATTGACATTTGCTTTTTTAAATGGTTTAAGGAACACTATCTCATCATTCCTTTTCATGCTCTATAGTCTTTGCTGTTCATACCTAATTATTCTTTTAGTAAACATTAGAATGATGTCTGAGAATAATGTGGTTGAGATTTTTATTGAAAGTATATTGACCATTCAAATTAATTGAAAAAATCTGACATCATTGCCATAGAACTTAACGTTAAAAATTTCTTCTACATTTCTCAGTAACATTTTGTATTTTAATTATATGAATCCTTCACATTCTCATTAAAGCTATTCCTTAGCATTTAATAGTGGTTTTTAATGTCATTCTTGTTAATTTTCTCTATTGTAATTTAATTTTTTTAATTGTATTTTCTAAATGGATGGAATTTTTATATAGAAAAGCTACTGGCTTTTGTGTCTTTTGTATATTTAGCAGTTTTCTTGAACTCTCATATCAATTCTAACAATTTTTAGTTGAATTATTCTTTTGAGTTTTTAGGAGTTTAATAATGTCGTCTATAAATAATTTAAAATCTGTTCTCTCCCTTCTAATATGTATGCATCTTATTTTTATATCTATCCTATGTCACTGACTAGAACTTCCATATCAAAATGAAACAAAAGTGGCAATAAGCTATATTCCTGTTTTGTTCTTGATTTTAATAATATTGCCTTAGTCTTTCATTCTTAAGAGTGGTTTGGACTATTTGAAATAAATGCCTTTTGTTGAAAAGGTGTTCTGAAGTTCTATTCATTATTTTAATAAGGATTAGCTATTGAATTTTAATGTGTTTTCTGCATCTATTGAGAACCTCTTTTGGATTTTTCTTTTTTAGCTGGTAGATATGGCATATTATATACTGGATTTTTCAAATACTAAAACATAAAACCTCTTCATTCTTGGTTAAATCCTACTGGGGTTATTTTGCTGATACTCTGTTAACTTCCTTGTGTTTGGATTTTTTTCTTTGTGTTCATAATTTAGATGATTTTAGTATTTCCTTGTTTTGTGCTGTCTTTTAGGTTTTGACACCAGGGTTATCTCTATAAAGTATATTAGGTAAACTTTCCATATTTTTCAATGTTTTGAAGTAATTATTGAAGCATAGAATTTACCTATTCCTTAATTAAGAATTGA
>PVKE010035534.1:0-16835 GCA_004027555.1 Craseonycteris thonglongyai
TCTCAGAATCCTGTTTCCTCCAGGCCCTGGCTGATGTCACCTCCTCTTGTAGCACCAGAAGTGCCCCACAGCTCAGAATTTCCACATTTCTCCCCACAAGCAGGAAAAACCCCTTTCTCTGTGGCTAGGTGTTAGAATGTCATCTTTCGAGCTAATCCACTCCACAGTGTGAATGGCTGTCTCACTCGTCAAAGCCCGCCTGGGAATTGCTGCCTGTGACCTCTCAGAATCTGTTGTGATAGAATTTCAGGCAATGTCATCGCAATTTGTGGAAACGCTTTTTTAGTTGTTTGTATGTTTTTATTTTAAAAATCTAAATGATCAAATAGATAATACATTCCCATGCTTCAAAATTCAAAAAAGCTTAAAAAGCGTATAGGGGAAGCCAGAATGGCTCAGTGGGTTAAGTGCTCACTTTGCAGCGCCAGGGACCGAGGATTGAATCCCGGCCCTGGCCCGTGCGGACCCATGTGCTGAACTGGGGAGTGCCCCCAGTTCAGTTCTCTCTCTGTATATCTCTCTCTCTCTCTCTGTCAAAAAAAAAAAAAAAAAAAGTGTATAAAGAAAGGTCTCTCTCCCACCCCACCCCCAGTCTCCTAGTTCTCCCTGTCTAGAGGCACTTGAAATGGGCTTCCTTCCAGAGGTCTTTGATGTGTAATGAAACAAATCTGTAAATATATTTTTCCACAAAATTTATTCAAGTAGCAGTGACTACACTCTCTTCTACACCTTGCTCCTCTCATAAGTTAACAAGGTATCTTTCGGTATCAGAATATAATGACGCTTTCTGCCCTGCGCAGACCTGTGCCCACCTGTGGAGTGAAACTATATCAAAAACTAATGACATACAACTATGGAGACTGCTCTGGGCCTTCCCCCTTCTCTCTTTCTCTGTCTCTGTCTCTCTGTCTTTGTCATAAACAATAAAAATAAATCGTAAAAATAATTACATACAGTCCCAAAGTATATACCGGTAGATCAGTGGTTCTTAAAGTGTAGTCCTGGATTAGCAGTGACAGTATCCCCTGGAACATGTGAAAATGCAAATGCCCAGACCCTGTCCCAGACCCGCTGAATCAGAAACTTGGTGGGGAAGCCAGGATGGCTCAGTGGGTTAAGCTCTTACTTTGCAGCCCCGGGGACTGGGGATCGAATCCCAGCCCTGGCCCGTGCGGAACCATATGCTGAACTGGGAGCTCGCTCAGTTTAGTTCTCTCTCTGTCTCTGTATCTCTCTCTCTCTCTGTCAAAAGTAAAAATAAATAAATAAAAATATATTAAAAAAAAAAAAAAAAGAAACTTGGGGGCAAGGGCTGCAATCTATGCTTTAACAAGCCCTCCAGGTGACTGCAAGTCACACTGAAGTTTGAGAATCATTAACATAGGTCTTTGAAGATGTATCAAATTAGCTTTGTTGTTTGATGATAAACTCACTTTTATGTGCTTTGGTTCTATAATTTGTTGCCAGAACAGTGTGGCCATTTGTTCTACATACTCAGTGGTTCTTCCCCACCCCCACAGTGGAGGAACTCCTACTTCAGTCTTTACCTAGCATCTTACACTTCCCTCTTCACCCTACAGCACCTATAGGACTCTTCATTGTCTCCCTTCACAGCTGCTCTGTATATCCACTCACCCCACAAATTCTCTATCAGCCTTGGAGGAACGGGGACAGAAATTGAAACCATGCCAAGGACCCCTCTGAACTATAGGGCTTTCGGATGGTCCTTTGTGGTATGGGTGGGTGAAAGGGGACCTGCATTTGGTGAGGTGTTTGGAGACTTGTCTTAGACCTGCTTCTTTTAATTTGCCATGATTCCTCTTGCCAGGGCATACCGTGGAAAAAGGTGGACTACTTTGATAATGGCATTATCTGTAACCTTATTGAGCATGTGAGTTATCCTTCTTAGCTCTGGGACCTCCCTTGAATATCCTTCCTCTGTCCCTCTCTCCCACTTCCCTTTCCCCCACTTGGTAAGGATGGTAAAGAGGACAGACGGGTGGCAGTGAGGATGTGGATGTCTTAGAGAACCAGGTCTATGTTGGGCTGCTCTTGTTCCCTGGCCAGAATCAGCAAGGAATCCTGGCCATGCTGGATGAGGAGTGCCTACGGCCTGGGGTGGTCAGTGACTCCACCTTCCTAGCAAAGCTGAACCAGCTCTTCTCCAAGCATGGTCACTATGAGAGCAAAGTCACCCAGAACGCCCAGCGCCAGTATGACCACACCATGGGCCTCAGCTGTTTCCGCATCAGCCACTATGCGGGCAAGGTGATATGGCAGGGCAGGAGGGTCAAGACTGGGGCCTGAGCACAGGCTGAAGTCAAGGGAGATGAGAACTGGGAATACTTCACAGTGAGACTGGGAAGCCAAGCTCTAGGACAGGGTCGTGGACTCTCCAGACTAATAGCTCTTCCTCTACAGGTAACATACAACGTGAATAGCTTCATTGACAAGAATAACGACCTACTCTTCCGAGATTTGTCCCAAGCCATGTGGAAGGCCCAGCACCCCCTCCTTCGGTCCTTGTTCCCTGAGGGTGATCCCAAGCTGGCATCTCTCAAACGCCCCCCAACTGCTGGGGCCCAGTTTAAGAGTTCTGTGGCTGTACTCATGAAGAACTTATATTCTAAGAACCCCAATTACATCAGGTAACATGTTGGGCACACAGGGGAACATGCCACATAGGTTATGGAACATGCAAGGTCCATGCATTATTGAATATGTCCATGGGGTGGAGGGAATTTCTGGAATAAAGGAGTTAGAGGCCCTTTACTCATGAGAAATAAAGCCAGATGAGTAGATGAGAGTCCTGTAGCAGGGAGAGCATCAGATTTTGATATGGACCATACTATTGTGAGAAAAACTAGAATGGCCACTGTGTCCTCATCCTCTGAAATTTTTCACCTAAGGGGAATGAATGTATTTAGAATAGGGTTGTAGAAACCAAGAGGGTTACACTGGCAAAGGTGAAGCTCCTGAAGCCTTTCCCTTGCCCCACCTCCCACCAGGTGTATAAAGCCCAATGAGCATCAGCAACGAGGTCAGTTCTCCTGGGAGCTGGTGGCAATGCAGGCTCGTTACCTGGGACTGCTAGAGAACGTGCGGGTGCGACGGGCCGGCTATGCCTTCCGCCAGGGATATGGGCCCTTCCTGGGAAGGTACCGATTGCTGAGCCAGAGCACTTGGCCTCGCTGGAATGGGGGAGACCGGTAAGACTCAGTGGGGAGCAGGGAAGGGGGGAAGAGATTCTGAAATCTTTTTTTTTCTTCAGATTTATTTTATTGTTTGAGAGAAGGTACGAGGGAGAGAGAAGGGAGAGGGCCCAGAGCAGTCTCCATAGTTGTCCACATTAGTTGTGACACAGCGTCATTCCACACAGGAGGATGTGGGGTTGCATGGGGCGGGAACCAAACTGGGGGATCCCCTGCATAGGAGGCAAGAACCTTTGCTGCCCTCGCAGTTCAACATATGGGTTTGCACAGGCCGGGGCCAGGACTTGATCCCCAGACCTCACAATTGCAAGGGAAGTGCCCAACCTGCTGAGCCATCCTGGTATCCCTGAAACCTTGTTCAGGCTGTGAACTTCTCTCCTGTGATGGTGAGGACCATCCCTTGGGTTGACCCTTGGCAGCTTTCCCCATCTGCTCTTGTAGGGAAGGTGTTGAGAAGGTCCTTGGGGAGCTGAGCTTGTCCTCAGAGGAGGTGGCATTTGGGAAGACAAAGATCTTCATTCGAAGCCCCAAGACTGTGAGTTGGAGAGTGAACTGGTGTTTGGTGGGTGTGGAAGGTAGAAGAGTTGGCGAGCTCATCTGAGTAAGAGGCTGTGTGGAGAGGGGAGCATCTGTACCCTGGAATCTAAAGCAGATGAGGAAGTCTCTCTGCAGGGACTGGAGCCTTGGGCTCGCACCCTGTCCTGAGCCCTGGGAGTCAGGTGTGCTTGCATGACCCTCTCTCAATGCCTCTGCCTGAAGCAGGACTCCTTGAGGGTCAGTCTGATATGCTGCTCATGTCTGAGTTTCAAAATCTTAGCATAGTGCTTAGTGTAGAGTTCAGTAGATGATTGTTGAATGAATGAAGAAATGAATGATTGAAGACAAAGGAGTGTTCCTATAAAACATTGGCTGGGAAGCTTCTGGTGCCATGGGGTCCAAAAGGAGAAAGCCAGCTTCTCTGTCGCACAATTCCACCTCTCCACAGCTTTTCTACCTGGAAGAGCAGAGGCACCTTAGAATCCAGCAGCTGGCCACACTCATACAGAAGATGTACCGCGGCTGGCGCTGCCGCACCTACTACCAGCTTATGCGCAAGAGTCAGATCCTCATTTCCTCTTGGTTTCGGGGCAACATGGTACCAGTTACCCCCTAAGTCCCATTCCCTCATTCTAATAGGAAGGAGACTGGGAAGTGGGAGAGGTGACTCAGGAGGTGGAGTGTTTTCTAACAGGCCTGTTGTTTCCTACAGCAAAAGAAATGCTATGGAAAGATAAAGGCATCAGTATTGTTGATCCAGACTTTTGTGAGAGGTTGGAAGGTAATGGGGAAGGGGAGAGGGGTTCCCTTCCCACCGTGCTTCCTTCTGCCACCATGGTTCCTCCTGGATTGTTCCGGCTACGGAGGGCAAGGTGGGAGGGGGCGAGGTAAAGAGCAGCAGAAAGCAAGTCCTGCTCATACCCAGGACATAGCTCTGGGTGATGGTCCGTCTGGGTCTGGGTCTGCTCTTTGTATTTCTGGGAGTGTGGATGCATGTGAGGGAGGTCTGTGTGTTTGCCTGGGTGTGTCTCTGACTTGGCAGCAGAGGTCTGCCTTCAGCTGAGTGTCCTCATTGCCAGCTTGTCTGACTTTACTTTCTCCAGCTACAGTCTCAGCATTTTATCTTACTCTGTTCTTTGTGTGGTTGAAAAGGTATAGAATCTCTTCTAAGTCTGTCTTCTAAATCTAACAGTCTATTTTTTTTGGCTCCTTTCTTGTATGTTCCTGCCAGGCCCGCAAGGATTATCGAAAATACTTCAGGTCAGGGGCTGCCCTCACCTTGTCGAATTTCATCTACAAGAGCATAGTAAGTGGTGGACATTGAGGGAGCTGAGGAGGGAGAGACAGGTTTGGAAGAGAGAAATGCGAGGTTTGAGAAAAAGTGTTTCAGAGCTTTACCCCTAAGAGCTTCCTTAACCTGTTTGTACTCACATCCCAGGAGAACAGCAGGTGGGGCAGCAACTTGCAGGGAGCAAACCCTCCCCAGTGCTCAGGGGCCCAGGGGCACAATCAGAGCACATTTTGGCTTGAGTGGACACTGTAGTCAGCTTTGTGGTAGGAAGGGGTCCCAGCATACCCACCAACTGGTTCGTGGTAAATAGGCCCAAGAAGAGACTGGGGCTGTGCCTCACTGAAGAGCAGAGTGAGGACACACATGGGGTTAACTAACCCAACCTTCTGGGGTCCATTTTAGGGGTGGGGTGAAAGTAGAGGAATCATATCTTCCTTCTGTCTCTTCTGAAACTATAGCAGGCAAGTCTGAAATTAAATCTCAGGAAGGATCTTAGTTCTGGAGAAGTCAGGTGGGACAGGGCAGAAAGAAGCCAGGACCAGGCCTGGACTTTCAAACTTGGGGCAGTTTCCAGGGAGAGGAAAACAGGGACAAAGAAGAGTGATTTCCAGAGACATCGATCTGATAGTGACAGTGCTTCTAAGAAGTGTTGGAGGAAAACCAGATAGGGAGGGAACAGCACTTCCAGTGGAATCTTGGGAAAGGCCAGAGAGGAGGAGGAAGGATGGGAGGTCCTGGACTGAGGGCCAGGGTCAATGAGAACTGCCCTCTGCTGATTTGATTTTTTGACGGTTGTTGGGGCTCTTACTAACTGTACTCCAGTTATGAGACTTCAGACATGTACTTCAGTTATGTACTTCAGACATGAGACACATTCATTGGAATTCTTCTTTTTTGTCGTAGAGGCTAGATCCCTTGGACAAATGGAGGGATGGGGACTCTGGGCCTCTCCAGTACCCCCCCGCCCCCAAGCCTTCTTTGTGTCCTCTTTCCCCCTCCCCGGAAGCTCCATTTTCGTAGGCCTCTTCTGTTGTCTGGTCTCTCCTCACCTGGCTCCAGTGTGTCTGCCTTCTCAGAGTTCCTCATCTCTTGCTGCATACTTGCATACCTGAGATCTGTAATCTGATTTTGCTCTTATCTCATGACTTGCCCCTCATCCACCTTGTCTTTCACCTGTGTATTATTAGGCATCTGCTGAATATCACCTCAGGAGCAGTTGGGTTTATGTCCATATTTCATTAAATCACACACCCTACAGAAGGATGCACTCAGGGAGCCACTAGGTATCAAATCCCATGTTTATGACTTGTCTATATTTTGCCATTGCCTTGTCTGTAACTAGTACTAATGCCTACTGTTTTTTGAATACTTAACTATGCATTAACTAAGCCCTTTATATGCATTAACTCTAATGCTTTGAGCAACTCTGTGAGGTAGGCCCTTTATTTTCCCCTATTTTATAGGTAAATAACTAAGGCCCAGAGAGGTTGAATAACTTTCTAGGAGTCCCACAGCTGGTAAGTGGTAGAGTGGGTGTACAAGCTACTTGACTCCAGAGTTTTAAGCACTAAGACTGCCTAACCTCCAACCCCATTAGAGGCCTGGGCAACCCAGGTGTACATGGCCCTGGGTAGACTTGGGGACAGGAGGGCTGTATAGTTTGGAAAGGCATGCCTGGGGTATGCTTCCCATGCAAGAGGCCCCTGGCCCTGTTCCCACCCTGCATGGCCTCATATCCACCTATGTGGAATGAAACTATGTCAAAAACTGATAATATACAGCTGTGGAGACTGCTCTGGCCCCTCCCTTTCTCTCTCTGTCAAGCAATATAAATAAATTAAAAAAAAAAAAAAGTAAAAATAGATGCCATAGGTGAGACTTGGTTGGATCCTGGAACAGGAAAAATAAAAACAAAGCTAAAAAGGGTATTTTTAGAAGTTTATAAAGGACATTAGGAGAAATTTGAGTATGTATTACTGTTGGATGAGTATATGTAATTAATGTTAATTTTCTTAGGTCTAGTGATAGAATTATGATTGTATAGGAGAATGTCCCAGTTCTTGGGAGATGCATGCTTAAGTTCTAGGGGAAAATGTCATTATATCTGTAACCTACTTTAGGATTATATGGCAGTGAAGATTTGTATATATGAGGGTTGACCAGAAAGTATCCAGCCATGTAGTATTAATTAATAGAGGCATTTATGGTTGGATTTTTTTCTCAACAGCTCTTGTATATATGTATATTTTTATATTTATATGGATTTATGTGTGTATGTGTGCATTTGTTAAAGAGTGTGCAGATAGGGAAAGATGTTAACATTATTAGCTGGTGAACTTAGGTGAGGGGTATATGGTATACAGATGTTCATCATAATGTTTTCTTCAACTTTTTGGAAGTTTAAAAACTTTCAGAATAAGAAAATAATTATATTAAACTTTTAAAAAAATTAAGTCACATTCTATCACTCTTCTTCTTAGAGCCCTGTAATGGTGTTCCATTTTACTCCAAATAAAAGCCTCCAAAGCCCTTCATGATCTGTCCTTGACCAACCATCTCTCTGATCTTTCTTCTTGCTTAGTTTAGTCCAGTCACACTGGCTATCTTTCTGTTTATGGAATATATTATCACTCATTCCTGTGTCAGGGCCTGCTTTTTTGCATCATAGCATATATAATTATCTGGCATTGCATTATATATGTTTATTTGCACCCCCAGTAGAATGTAACCTCAGTGAGAATGAAGACATTACTGTTCACAGCTGTGTCTCCATACCTAGAATAGTGCCAGGCATAGAGCAGACACTCAATAAATGTTGAATGGTGAAAAAACTTGAGACCTGAGAGACTGACTTCCCAACGGTCAGGAAGGTGGAGAAGTTTTTCATGCATATTATCGTTAGTACAAAAATGGAAGTATAGACAAAGCACCAGGGGCATCCAAAGAAAGGAGAGGCACCCCTGGCCCAGGAAATTGGGGAGGTTTTGAGCTATATCTGAAAGGATGAGTAGAATCTGAGCTAAGAAGAGCATGAGGGCATGGGCAGAGGTCATGGCAAGGAGTCCTGTCTTGTTAGTGTGCCAGGATAATGCAGGGGATCCTGTTGTAAGAGGCTAGGCTCTTAAGTAGAGGACTTTGAATGACAGGTTAAGGTGTTGGGCTTGACTGATCAGAGAGGAGGGGAGATTTGATACCTGTCCAACTGCTAACTCGGTGGCAGCTGTGAGCTGAGAGAATAGGCAGCTTTAGGAGCAAATACTTGAGGCTAGTTTTCATACTGGTTCCTCTCACCTTACTACACTGGGTAGCAAGCAGGTCTCTGCTTGGAATTAATCCTTCTCTCCCTTTACTCTCCTATTCATGCTCTTAACTGCCCAGCCTTAAGCCTATATACTCCATGCTGAAAGAGATCCAAGAGGTGACAGCCTTCCATCTCCTCAACTGCACTTGTTGCTTCTCACTGTGGGTGGCCTTCCTCCCTTTAAGTGGCAGGATCTGGGGGAAGGTTTGCCTGTTGGTAGGTCTTGATTCACATCATTCTCTCAATTTTCCTCCTTCCAATCCAGGCACAGAAATTTCTACTGGGGCTGAAGAACAATTTGCCATCCACTAAAATCTTGGACAAAACGTGGCCAGTTGCCCCTTATAAGTGCTTCAACACAGCTAATCAGGAGCTGCAGCAGCTCTTCTACAAATGGAAGGTGAGCGGGGGCCCCAGGCAGCCTCTCTTCTCATCTGTGTTTTTTCTCCTTCCTCTGACTTTCCTCTTCTGCCTCCCTCTTCCACTTTTTTTTTTTTAATTGTGGTAAAACAGACACAACAATATTTACCATTTTAACTATTTTGAAGTATACAGTTTGGCGTCATTGAGCACATTCATGCTGTGCAGTCATCACCACCATCCGTCTGCATCCCAAACTGAAACTGTACACATTAAGCAATAACTCCCCATTCCCCTGACCTCCAGCCTCTGGAACCTGTGATCTACTTTCTGTCTCTATGAATTGGACTAGAGTCACATGCCATTTAATGACAGGGATATGTCCTGAGAAATGCAATTGTTAGGCAGTTTTGTTGTGTGACATCACAGAGTGCACTTACACAAACCTAGCTATAGCCCGAGTATAGCCCACTGCACACCTAAGCTGTATGGTATAGTCTGTTCCTAGGCAACAAACCTGTAGAGCATGTTACTGTATAAAACAACATGGGTTTAAGTCAAGCACAAGAGAAAGTGATTCAATCAAGAGACGTAGTACACGAGATGTATGAGGCCACTGCCAGCATAACACTGATCTACGGAAAAATTATTTTATATGAGCAGAAAGAGTGCACTAAAAAATGATGATAAAAAAAGTATAGTACAGTTAACACATAAACCAGTAACATAGTTGTTCAATACCATTATTAAGTATTGTGTACTATATATACTTTCATACGACTGGTAATGCAATAGTGTTTGCACCAGCATCACCACAAACACGTGAATAATGCATGTGCTACAATGTTAGCATGACTACGATGTCACTAGGTGATAGGAATTTCTCTGTTCCATTATAATGTTATGGGGCCACTGTAGTATATGCAGTTCGTTGTTGACTGAAATGTCATTATATGGTGCATGACTGTATTTTAGGTACCTCATATAAGTGAAATATTATGTTTGTCCTTTTGTGTCTATAAATTCTTATGGGACTGTCTGGGACTGGGCCTTGTGCTGGGTGCTGGGCCTCAGTCATTTTGGGCCTTGTATTTGATTGTTCCCAGCATCCCTCAGTCCCTATACTCCTTCCCAATGCTTTTCCAGCCCCTACCCTTTCTGAAGTGTCTAGTGTCTCCCTTCTTCAGTTCCTTCCCCTATACTTCTACGTCTCCCTGTTCTCCACCAGCCCTGCTCTCTTCCTCCATGATAATAGCTTCTGCCCCCTCCCCACTCACAGTGCAAGAAATTCCGGGATCAGCTGTCCCCAAAGCAGGTAGAGATCCTGAGGGAGAAGCTCTGTGCCAGTGAACTGTTCAGAGGCAAGAAGGCTGCATATCCCCAGAGGTGAGGGCCTCTCAGACCCTGTACAGCCAGTTCCAATAAGAGCAAAGAGAAGGTTCCCCAGGTGGGATAGAGCAGTGGGTCTCAAACTTTAGTGTGCATCAGAAGCACCTGGCAGGCTTGATCACACCCAGATTGCTGTACCCTCTCCTCAGAGTTTCTGATTCAACAGGTTTGGAAGGTGGGGCCCAAGAATTTGCCCTTCTAGCAGGTTCCCAGGGGATACTGCTGTTGGTCCTGGACCATGCTCTGAGAACTACTGAGACAGAGGACACGATGGAGGAAGAGACACTGGAGGACTAAGATGGGAACTCAGTGTGGGGAGGTGCAGGGCATTGGGATCGGTGATAAGGGACTTTGTCCCTCTTCTTGTGTATCCTCAGTGTTCCCATTCCATTCCACGGTGACTACATTGGGCTACAAGGGAAACCCAAACTGGAAAAGCTGAGGAGCAGAGAGGAAGGGCCTGTTCTCATGGCAGAGACTGTGAGGAAGGTCAATCGTGGCAATGGCAAGGTGAAGGCCAGCATCCTGATCTCTCCAGAGCCTGATCCAGAGCCTAGTCTGGTAGCTGAAAGGGTGGGGGTCGATCCTGCCTTTCCTCACACTTTCCTATTCTGTCCCTAGACTTCCTCTCGAATTTTCCTCCTGACCAAGGGGCATGTGATTCTCACAGACACCAAGAAGTCCCAGGCCAAAACTGTCATTGGGCTGGACAGTGTGGCCAGAGTGTCAGTCACCAGCTTCAAGGATGGGCTTTTTTGCTTGCATCTGAGTGAGGTATGAGAACTGGGTGGGGGCAGGGCCTGACTGGAGAAGGTGGTACACAGCACAGGGCTGGGGTGGGCTGGAGGGGTGGCCACCAGACCTCTTGCTCTGGGCCTTTGATGTCTCTCAGGCTGCTCCTGAAGAGAAAAAATGAATCCCTTCCCTGCTATTTTTTTCCTTCCTAAGATATCATCAGTGGGTTCCAAGGGAGACTTCCTGCTGATAAGCGAGCATGTGGTTGAACTGCTGACCAAAATGTACCGGGCTGTGCTGGATACCACGCAGAGGCAGCTTCCAATCACCACGACTGAGCAGTAAGGCCGTGAGCTGGGGCTGAGGGACAACTTGGAGCAAATGACCAAGCTGTTGGTCACTGTGACCGGGACAATTCATGCAGTCAGAAAGTGAAGCATACTATGTTAGGGCAGTCCTTAGATGAGCTTCTTAGTCTCCCCACCCAAGTTCTCTTAGGCCTTGCGTCTTCTGACACAGGCTGGGGGTTTGTGGGGGATGTACTTGCCTTCAGAAGTGGTGGTGGTGGTGGTGGGGGGAATCGCTTCTCAGCCTTTTGGTAAAGATCAAGTGCAAAAGGGGTGGGGAAGCCATCATGAAAATATGAGAGTAGGGAAGGAGGGCACCAGCTTTGTCTTTCTGTCTGTTGCCCCTCCAGGTTCTCAGTGAGGTTCAAGGAGAGCAGTGTGGCTGTAAAGGTCATCCAGGGGCCAAGAGGTGATGGGAATGGCAAGCTGAGCTGCAAGAAGAAGGGGAGTCATTGCCTGGAAGTGACTGTACAGTGAGGAGGTGGGGGCCTCATGCAGAGACAGCCATTTTTCCTCCTGGACCAGCACCATTCCCACCCACCCACCTATGCAGGAGGATCTCGAGTCTAACCCTTCTGATCCTGAGATGGCCCTTGGGGACTGAAGAACTCTTGAAGAGGACCTTTCTTCTCCTAAGCCTTCCCAGTCCTGTCTCCAAACTTAGCTTCCTCCTACCCCTCAGCCTCTTTGCCCACTAATAAAACAAATGACTTGCCCATGGTTTGGTCAGTGTGGGTGAGTTGCTGTTCCCCACCTTCTCACTGACTTGTACTTAGACTCATCCCCCTTCCTTTCCCCCTCCCTCAAGCTTTTTGGAGCCAGCTAACACAGACAATAAGAATGGAAAAGAAGGGAAATTGCCTCTGGGTCCTTGACCGGCTGAGCTCTGGCAGGGTTTGGAGAGACTGAGGTGGAGGCAGGGATGGGACTGAGGTCGCAGGTGGCCAATGGGCTGATTCATTAAATGTGTCCCTGGAGGGAGAAGTGGGGACCCCTGTCCTGGTGAGAACTGGGATTCTTTGGGGACTCAGCCTGAAAAGAAGCCCAGAGCTGGAGAGCTCATGTGAGCAGAGGTTAGCTCTCCAACACCCACTCCACCCCAAACTCAGCACTGCTTCATAGCACCTGCCCCACCCCCACACGCCCTTCCTTTCTATATACCACCGATGCCAGGCTGTGGCCAACAGTTGTCTCACTAATCACTGTCCACAGCTGGGGCCTGCATCTGGTGGCACTTGACAGGGGGAAGCTTCCCCACCAGACTCCCATCGCTATGAACTCCCCTCTTATGTTGATTTGTTTTCTGTGTCATCATCTTTTTCTTGGTTTCCAACTGTCTCACATCATATTGTCCCCGTTTCTGGGGGCTCTGACTAATATTAATACATAATATTTTATATAATGCTTTAAATATCCCCCTCTTGAGCCCCCGGCCCAGTTCCTGCCCTGCACAGCCCTGCGCCCACCTGTGGAGTGCAACTACTATATGGAAAACTAATGCTGTCAACTATGGAGACTGCTCTGGGCCCTCGCCCTTCTCTTAGTCTCTCTCTCTCTATCTCTCTCTCTCTCTCTCTCTCTCTCTCTCTCTCTCTCTCTCTCTCTCTCTCTCTCTGTCAAAAACCAATAAAAATAAATCTATTAAATATCCCCCTCTTTATATGTATCTCCTCATAGACCCTGCCTTGTCTCAGCCTCTCCCACCCCAGTGTTTACCTTTAGGAAAAAAGCAAGTCCTATATTTGCAGTAAAATGTAGGTCTGCTCTGTGGCTGCTTTGTTTCTGTCTGGATGTCTGTCTCCCTCCTTTCACAGTCTGTACCACTGAGCTCACTGCCCTGAGGCTAAGGTCCTCCTCCACCCAGCTTCCACCAGCAGGCAGCTCACAGCTCCAGGTAATCACACTGGGGGAGGCCTGATGAACTGCTCTCTGGCCTGCAGATTAACCTGGCTTGCTGAGCACAAGCCCCAGGTTCTGGCACAACCTGCCTTGGGCTGATAGGACCCAGGGAGTCAGCTCTTCCCAGATGGGTGAGGGGCTGGAGCTGTTGTGGGGGGCTGTGTTCCAAATGGAGATAGCTCAAACTCTGTCCAGCCTTCAGCTCCACCCCACCCCCCAGGGGCTCCCCCCATCCTTGCCTTCTCAGAACTAGGCTGAGGAGATCCTGTCTGGTTGCAAGGGGGTGGTGACCACAGTCCTACCTCCCCCGCTCGCCACCTCATCTCCTGCTCCCAGGGCCCAAATTGTCATCACTTTTCCAGTGAAGTGTGTGGTCGTTTTCAGAAGCAATTTCAGGAGAATGTGCAGCTGCTGCTTCCTACCCTGCTTTTCCTTTCCTGGGGCTAAAGGCACCATCAGCTCTCTGGGCTAGGGATGCTGGGAGAAGGGAAGGGCCAGGGTTCCTCCCTGCTCTCTCTTGTCCTGTCCGCCCCCCCAGTCATGAGGACAGATGCTACTTTGAGGAAGGGTGGGGGTTCCTCTCCTTTTCTCTCCATCTCTTCCTTCTTCCTCTTTCCAGTCTCTGCCTCTCTTCTCTAGAACCCAGAAATGTGTTTTCATCCTTTGAAGTCTACAAGAGCTCAGTTTCCCTACCTGCAGGGCTTGAATCAGCTCTGCCCCAAGGGAGAAGCTGAGGTTCTGCTGCCTCCCACCCACCCACCAGCCATTGCACCATTCTCAAGATCTAGGTTCTTCAGCCCCTGAGGGGCACAAGTCACCCGGGAGGATCCATTCCAGCATTTCACAGCTCACACCAGCTCCAGCCGCTTCTTCCCAGACTCTGAGAGGCTCTTCGAGTTCCTTGCTCTGTGGTCATCAAGCTCTCTCCTGGCTGTAGGACTCAGCAGGATGCAGGAGCTACCGTCCTTCTGTCCTTCACCCAGTGTCACATACGGCCCTGGCCACCCCTTCTCACCTTGCAGCACCCCTCCAGGATGTTGAGGGAGTCCAAGTGTTGCACCCAAGTTGTGTATGTGGTGGGCATATGTGGTGGTTTGTGTGCACAAGCACTTGCTGGGTTGGCCTCCACCTCTACTCCCTGGGGACAGCCTACTAACCTGTCTCAACTGCACACCTTTTCCTGGCCTCACCCCAGCCCTTCCCAACATGAAAATAGGGAGCGCCAGAGGGAGGATCTGCTGCTCCTCTAGCCTAGTGACAGCATCTGAGATGTGGCTCAAAGAGGAAGTGTTCAAAGGAAACAGTACCTAGGTGCTCTGTAGCTGCATCACCCACTTTACATGCCATTTGCATAATTTGTGAGCAAAATGAAATCTGGGCTGCCCTAGAGTAAAATTACTCTAAGAAACAAAAAGAGTAAAGAAACAAAATTACTTTAATCAAGATGGGCTGAAACATGAGGAATAGATTTTATTTTACTTTAGCTTCAGAACTTAAACTTTTAAGTTGTGCATCAGTGAATAACCCTTTGAAGAACTTGGAAAGAATATTCACATGTCCAGACCCCCTGATGTTTATTAGGCCACAGGACATCTGGAAGATTACCATCTTGTACCAATCCAGAAACTAAGAATATAGGACTGATTCTTCTCAAGAATGTTCTTTTTTACTGTGAAAACTCTCAATTTTTCTCTTTGGAACTGCATGTTCCTTGGTCATGTTTTCCTTTAGATTTGCAAATCTCTTTTTTTTTTTTTAAGATTTATTTTTTATTGATTTTGAGAGAGAGAGACAGACAGAGACAGAGAGAAGGGAGAGGGCCCAGAGCAGTCTCCATAGTTGACAGCATTAGTTTTCCATTCCATATAGTTTCACTCCACAGGTGGGCATGGGCCTGTGCAGGGCAGGAACTGGGCCAGGAGCCTCCCACATAGGCCCCGGCAAGAACTGAACTGAGGGCACACCCCAGTTCAGCATGTGGGTCCACCTGGGCCGGAGCTGGGATTTGATCCTCAGTCTCCAGGGCTACAAAGCGAGTGCTTACCTGGCTGAGCCATCCCAGCTTCCCTCTTTTATTTTTTTTTAAGATTTATTTTATTGTTTTTGATAGAGAGACAGAGAGAAGGGAGTGGGGGGAGGGCCCAGAGCAGTCTGCATAGTTGTACGTCATCAGTTTTCGACATGGTTTCATTCTACACAGGTGGGCGGGGGCTGTGCAGGGCAGTAACTGGGCTGGGGGCCTCCCACATGGGAAGCACACCCCAGTTCAGCATTTGGGTCTGCCTGGGCCGGAGCCAGGATTTGATCCTCAGACTCCGGGGCTGCAAAGCGAGTGCTTAACCCACTGAGCCATCCTGACTTCCCCTCTTTTTTTTTAAGATTTATTTTTTATTGTTTGAGAGAAGATGAGAGAGAGAGGGAGAGAGAAAAGAGGGGAGGGCCCAGAGCATTCTTCACAGCTGCACATCATCATTTATGACACAGTTTTACTCCATACAGGTGGATGTTGGACCATGCGGGGCAGAAACCGAACTGGGGCCTCCCACATGGGAGGCAAGACTCCTTGCTGCTGTCCCAGCAGTTGCAGTTGCACTGCAGTTCAGCACATGGGTTTGCACGGGCTGGGGCCAGGACTCAATTCCTGGGCCTCACCATTGCAAGGCAATGCTCAACCTACTGAGCTTTCCTAGCATCCTTTAAAAAAAAACAACAAAACATTGTTTGAGAGAAGGTGAGAGAGAGAAGTGGGGAGGGCCCAGAGCAGTCTCCATAGTTGTACATCATCAGTTGTGACATGGTTTCATTCCACACAGGTGGATGTGGGGCCAAGCAGGGCAGGAACCGAACAGGGAGCCTCCCACATGGGAGGCGAGAATTTCACTGCTGTGCCATCCCAGTGGTTGCCAGTTGCACACAGTTCACCATATGGGTTTGCAAAGGGCGGGGTTAGGATTTGAACCATGGACCTCGTGATTTCAAGGCAAGCACTCAGCTGCTTAGCTATCCCAGCATCCCTTGGTTTGCAAATCTTAAAATCCTTGAATAAAACTTTATAATTTAATTCTAATGAAGTCTCCTGATTTGTTTTCATTTGGTGGATACCTCTAAAGCTGCTCTCCTTTATCACCTCTCTAATTTAGTTTAGCATCAGCTTTTTCAAGTCTGCTAATCTCAGGGATCAAGGGGTGATCAGTTCTCCCCACCATTCCCTTGCTCCCCCCATCCTTGGCTCCTGCAATACTCTGTGAGATGCCCCATCATCAAAGAACATTATTCATGCAGACCTTTGCTGAAGCCCTGCTCCCTGGTGTCAGGGCTTGGGGGCAGGGATGGATGGGTTGATTGGTGGGGAGGTGGGAGGCTGGCACTCAGGAGGCTTCAGTCCTCAGCCTTCAGTCTTCCTGCACCCCAACGCCCTCTAGCCTGCCTTGCTTAAATTGCCTCCAGATTGGTGGGGGAAGGAAAGGAAGAAGGGGGGGATGGCTAGATTCATTCAGAACAGCACTTGAGCTTTTCAAAGACATGATCTAGTTATGTCATTTACATGTAAACAGCCTCCCACTTCTACCCCTCATTCCAAAGGCCCCCAATCCTAGGTCCTGGCCCCATATTTAGGTGGATAATGGGAAGCCCCGTTATCCTTTCACATAATAAAAGGACCCTAACACCTAGCTGTTGCCCTCACTCAGGGGTGAGCATGAAGCCCTGTGCAGCCAGAGTGGCTTCCTTAAGTATGGCCCACGTCGCAGGGTGGGTGGGTGCTG
>PVKE010035535.1:0-16835 GCA_004027555.1 Craseonycteris thonglongyai
GTAGTCTTATACAGCGAATATAGGCCTAAACCTATGTTTTAACTGTAAAATTAGGGGGTCGTCTTATACGCCCGGTCGTCTTATACGCCGGAAAATACAGTAGTTATATATAAACAATGGTGAGATCAATAGTATTTGAAGTAGTTGGAAGAAAACTGAACATGAACTACAGTACTGCATATGCTTATTTCAAATACCTGGAGGCCTTGTTTCATCCCAAAGGCATTTCTAATTTGCATAGCAAAGATAATATTATTTGTATTTTCCTTTAATATTCAGATATGGTTATATTCACAAGTTAAATAATGCACCTAAGATGGGAAAGTTAGTATCTAAATATGAGCTCTAGAACCAGTCAGGAATAAGGTAAACAACTTCTGGTTGCAATGGAAAAATAGTGAATTTTTTGAAGTTTCACTTTGAGGCCATGAGATACCTGATTTATGATAACATGTGAAAGACAGCAAATGATCCCAAATGATCATCTGATACTTTAGATCAAACTGAGTTTTCATAGACATTAATATTATAACTTAATTTTGAAAATGCAATTTTGAAATATCTTTAAAGTATATTGGTGAATTTACTAGCAAAATACTTATAACTGGTGATTTTAAAATTTGACTTTATGCATAAGACAAGTTGTTTCTAAAGAGTGAACATTAATGGTGGGAAGAGATATAAAAAGCTAAAACCAGATAAATTTTTAGTTGTGTGTGTGGATAGGTATTACCCAGGAAGTGACTTTTAGAACTGTGAATTGTATTAGGGAAAAAATACAGTGTTATTCACTATGATTCTGAACATAGTTGCTATTGACATTATAGATTGGCTTCATTAGGATTCAGCACAGATGACGTTTAAGCAGAATTACTATCATCATAATTGGTATTGCAAGATTAATTCATAAAATAATAGCAATATATATCAATAACTATCCTCCTAAGGTAGCCCCTCTCCCCAAATAAGCATGTCTCTATTTAGAACATGATAGGATCTAAGAAGAACTCTTAGGTAAAAGTTCAAAATGGTAGATAAAGTGTCCATAATTCTTGTCCAAAAATTGTAGATTTGAATAAAATGTAACATGGTATTAAAACACAATCCATGGTATAACAATCTTTTACATTCTCTAGTTAAGTCTGAAAAATTTTACAAAAGCTTTGACCAAATTACATTAAATTTACTTGCTCTTGAAATCCAAGTTGAGCATTCTAGCTGAATTTTCCTTTGTTGGGGATCTTTAAAGGTAAGTGGAAAAGAATGTTGCCATTCTAGTAGAATTTTCTGTTGAAATTTGTCTTCTGGTAAAAAGTTAAAAAATTTATTGTTTATATTCTAAGAAGAGGTATATACTCTTTAATTTTCCAAGGAGGGTATCAGATTTTAATACAATAGGTAATATTCTTAGGATATGAGCACAACAAAAGGAAATCAAATGTCAGTTAACTTCTGGTACAAGTTCACTATTGTGTTAGAAGCTAGACAGTTACAAACAAAATATGAATTAAATATGAATTTTTCCTTCAAAGGATTATTAAAAATATTAAATTCTTAACTAGTATATTGGCACATCAGTATTTCTAAGATTCATAACTAATGTCACAGCAAAGATGTTTCCTTTTTAATTGTCATCTGGCTTAGGTCTTCCTTTGAAAATTGTTTTTGAATATGAGTATTTTTTTTTCTGAGTTTACTTTTCCCTGTTAGGTAAGAGCTCTTGTTTTATGAGATTTGCTTCAGGTGTGGATGATATGCAAAATCTAATCTGAGGGTTCTCCAGAACAGTGGAGTCTTCAGTGATAAAAGGAAGTGGAAGGGGACACAAGGCACATAGGAACATCTTTGCTAAACCTTGCATGTTTCACCATGCTGGAGAGCCTTTTATCTCTCTGTTTTCTGAAAAGTTGCTTTTGTTTTCAGAATAAGTGAAACTTCTTTTTGTCCCCCAACAGAAGGGTCTTTGTCTATGAATTACTGATAATACATAACAATTCATTCATAATAGATAGTATCTTTTAGTGCTTTTCTAGTTACTCACAGCTTATCTCTTTAGAAAGAGCGTAGTTATTTTAAGAGACTCTCAAAACAAACAAAATAGGATACATGGTGCTAGGCATTATGAAGTACTGGGAACATATGATAGAATTCATTTTGGTTTCCTCAACTAAGACATTTATTAACTAAGATTTGCAATCTGTCATTTAAAGTGGTTTATTGAATATCTATATTGTATGTGATTTTCAAATTAGAAATCCTTGCCAGGCCATCTTGCCCAGCATACTTTGGTAGTAGGCACTCACTTTCCTGTCTCACAGTTGTAGGTGTTACCGTTCTTTTCCTTTTTCTTATGTTTCTCGGTATATAGCCCACCTTTAGCTGCCAATCATGTGGATATATTCGGGTTGTATTACCACTTGTAAGGCACACATTATTTGTCTTTCTGTATTTGTCTTTCTGTGTCTGACTTACTTCACTTAGCATAATGCTCTCCAGGTTCATCCATGCTGTCACAGTGTAAGGATTTCCTTCTGTTTTAAAGCTGAATAACATTCTATTCTGTATAGTCAAGGACCACTTAATGATGGGGATATATCTGAGAAATGCATCACTGGGTGATTTTATTATTGTGCAAACATCATATAGTGCACTTACAGAAACCTAGATGGTATAGCCTACTATACACCTAGGCAATATGGTAGCATCTGTTGTTCTTAGACTACAAACCTGTATAGCATGTTACTGTACTGAATACTGTAGGCAATTGTAGCATACTTGTGATGAATGGAGCTTGTGAGACTGGTAAGTTGCTCTGGGTGAGTCATTGAGTGAGTTGTAAGTGAATGTGAAGGCCTAGAATATTATTGTATACTACTGTAGACTTTATAAACACTGTACACTTAGAATAACTAAATTATAAAACAACTCAATATTAAGTCATGCACAATTAAGAGCTGTGGTAAACATGTTTGTATGAGGCAGCTGCTGGCCTATCATGGCATAGTGTTTTATAGCAAACTTTTTTTTTAATGAGTAGAAAGAGTATGCTCTAAAGTAACAATAAAGTATGGTATAATAAACATACAAACAAATAAGTAACATAGTCCTTTATTATCATCATTAAATATTATGTGCTATACTTTTATAAGATTAGCAGCACAGCAGGTTTGTTTAGACCAGCATCACCATAAACCTGTGAGTAATGACATATGACTGCTAGAACATCACCAGGTCTATAGCAATTTTTCAATGTTGTTGTAATCTTTTGGGCCTCTGTGATATATGTGGTTCATCATTGACCAAAATATTAAATTTTCTTCCATCTATTGATGGATAATTAGATTGTTTCCATATCTTGGTTGTTGGGAATAATGCTGTAATGAAGATAGAGTGTAGATATATATCTCTTGAAGATCCAGATTTCATTGCTTTTGGATATACACCCAAAAGTGCGATTACTGAATCTTATAGTAGGTCTATTTTTAATTTTTTGAAGAACTTCATACTTTTTTTCAAAGTGTTTGTACCAAAAGTGCACATTATTTGCTTTTCTCCACAACCCCAACACTTACCTCTTTTTTTTTTAATAAACAGTCTAGTAAGTTGAGTTGATATCTCATTGTGACCATGGTTTGCATTTCCTTGACAATTAATGATATTGAGCACTTTCTCATGTATCTGTAAGTGTCTACGGTATTTTGGTCCTCTGTCCATTTTTTTGTTGAAATGTTTTGTTTGTTTTTTGCTGTTAAGTTGTATGAATCCTTTATATATATTTTAACCCAATAGCAGATATATATTTTACAAATATTTTCTCCAATTTCATAGGTTGCCTTTTCATTTTGTTAATTGTTTCGTTTGCTGTGCAGAAACTTTTTGGTTTGATATAGTTCAACTTTTTTATTTTTGTTTTGTTGTTTGTGCTTTTCATGTCATATTCAAAAAAATTGTTGCTAAGACTAAAGTTAAGGAGCTTTTTCTTTTGTTTTCTTCTAGTAGTTTTAGGATTTCCATTTTTATGTTTAAGTCTTTAATTCATTTTAAGTTAATTTTTGTGAGTTTTCTAATAGAGGGTTTCAAATTCATTCTTCAGCATGTAGTTATTCATTTTCCCCCAAACCATTTATAAAAGAGACTTCTTTTTATCCTTGAGTATTCTTGGCTTCTCATTAAAATATTAGTTGATCATGTGTATGAGGGTTTATTTCTGGGTTCCTGATTATGTTCCATTAATCTGTTATTATACTGTTTTGACGATTGTAGCTTTGTAGTATAGTTTGAAATCAGGAAGTGTAATGCCTCTAGCCTTGTTCTTTCTCAGCATTGCTTTGGCTGTTCATCATCTTTTCTGCTTCTATACAGATGTTAGAATTGTTTTTTCTATTTTGATGAAAAATGACATTTGGAATTTTCATTGAATCTATAGATGGTTTTGGGTAGTATGGACATTTTAAGAACATTCTTCTGATTCATTAACACATGACATCTTTCCATTTTTTCTGTGCCTTCAATTTTCTTTCTTCAAAGTCATAGTTTTTCAGTGTACAGATTTTTTACTTTCTTGTTTAAATTTATTCCTAAGTATTTTGTTTCTGATGCTGCTGTGAATGATGTTTTCTTTCTTTTCAGATGTTTTATTGTTAGTGTATAGAAATGCTAATGATTTCTATATGTTGATTTTGTGTCCTACAACTTTACTGAATTTGTTGATTAATTCTACCAGTTATTCAGTGGAGTCCTTAGGAATTTCTATATATCATATAATCTAAAAACAAGGACAGTTTTTCTTCTTCCTTTACAATTTAGATGCCTTTTATTTCTTTTTTCTGCTTGATTGCTTGGCTAAGACTTCTAGTACTATACTGAATAGGAGTGGTGAGAGTGGGTACACTTGTCTTGTTTCTGGTCATGGAGGGAAAGCTTTCATACTTTCACAGTTGAGTATGATGTTAGTTGTGGGCTCATCATATATGTCCTTCATCATATTTGTATTTTTTATACTCAACTTGTTGAATGTTTTTGTCATAAAAGAATGTTGTATTTTGTTAAATGCTTCTACATCTATTAAGATGATCATATATTTTATCCTTCATTGTGTTAATGTGGTATTTCATATTTATTGATTTGAGTATATTGAACTGCTTTTGCATTCTAGGGGTAAATCTTGCCTGATATAGTTCTCTGATCCTTTTAATGCCCTGTAAAGTTTGATTTGTTAGCATGTTGAAGACTTTTGTATCTGTACTTATCAGAAATATTGGTCTGTAGTTTTCTTATAGTTTCCTTGTCTCATTTTGGTATCAGGGTAATGCTTACCTTATAAAAATAAGTATAGATGTGTTTCCTCTTTCTCAGTTTTTTGGAAGATTTTGAGAAGGATTGTCATACATTCTTCTTTAAATGTTTGGTAGAATTCATTAGTAAAACATTAGGACCTGAGCTGTTTCTTGTAGGGAGGCTTTTAATTCAGTTTAGTCTCATTACTCATTATAGATTTTTTCAGATTTTCTATTTTTTCATAATTTAGTCTTGTAGTTTACCTGTTTTGGGGAATTTACCCATTTTTTTTTAGATTATCCAATTTTTTATAGCAATCTATTGTGCTTTGCATTTCTGTTGTTTTTCTTATAATATGTCTTATTTTATTTATAGTCTTCAGTCTTTTCTCTTCATTTTCTTATTAGTCTTGTTCAAGGTTTGTCAATTTTGTTTCTTTTCAATAAGTCAATTCAGTTTCATTGATCTTTTTCTATATATTTAGTCTCTTAAAATTTGTTTCTATTCTAATCTTTATTATTATTATTTTTATTCCTGCTATCATTTGGCTAAGTTGATTATATTTCAGGTTCCTTAAGGTATAAAGTTAGGCTATTTATTTGAGTTTTTTTTCCCACTTCATGTAGGCATTTGTTATAGTCTTTCCTCATAGAACTGCTTTTGTTGCTTTCTAAAAGTTTTAGTATTTTGTGATTTATTTTTAATTTGTCTCAAGGTATCTTATTTCCCTTTTGATTTCTTCTTTGATCCATTGGTTGTTCCAGACTGTTTTATTTAATTTTCACATATTTTGAATTTTTAAATTTACTCATTATTGATTTCTAGTTTCATGCCATTGTGATAGAAGAGATTCTTGATATGGTTTCACTCTTCTTAAATATGTTAAAACTTGTTTTATGGCCTAATATATGATCTATCCTGGAGAATGTTGTCTGTGAACTTGAGAATAATTATGTTATCCTTGGGAGGATATGTTGTGTATATTTGTTTCAGGATCATTTGTCTATAGTGCTATTTCTCTTTTGATTTTCTTTCTGGATTGTCTACACATTGTTGAAATTAGTTTATTAAAGTCCCCTACTCTTACTGTATTGCTGTCTATTTCTCATGTCAATTTTGTTAATATTCACTTTATATATTTAGATGCTTCAGTGTTGAATGTGTACATATTTACAGTTGTTACATCTTCTTGGTGAATTGAACCCTTTTTTCATTACATAATGACCTGTTTGACCCTTGTGACAGTTTTTGAGTTAAAGTCTATTTTGTGTGATAAACATATAGCCATCTCTGCTCTCTTGGTTACCATTTGTATGAAATATCTTTTCTTTGTTAATTGCTTATCTTTCAGCCTATGCGTTTCCTTTAAATTAAATTGATACACTTGGTGAAAGCATATTGTTGAATCCTTTGTATTTAAAATTTTTAAATTCATTAAAAACTTTGTTTCGGGAAAGCTGGGATGGCTCAGCAGGTAAAGCACTTGCTTTGAAGCCCCGAGGACCGAGGATCGAATCCCGGCCCCGGCCCCGGCCCATGCGGACCCACATGCTGAGCTGGGGTGTGCCCCCAGTTCAGTTCTTGCTGGGACCTATGTGGGAGACTCCCGGCCCAGTTCCTGCCCTGCGCAGCCCTGTGCCCACCTGTAGAGTGAACTATATGGAAAACTAATGTCGACTATGGAGACTGCTCTGGGCCCTCCCCCTTCTCTCTGTCTCTGTTTCTCTCTTAAAAATCAATAAAATAAATCTTTAAAAAAAAAACCAAAATAAAAACCAAAAAAACTTTGTTTCAATTATGGTTGACATACAATATTATATTAGTTTCATGTGTAGAACATAGTGATTAGACTCATATAATTTATGAAGTGATCACCCTGATAAATCTAGTACCTATCTGAAACAATAAATAGTTATTACAATATTATTAACTATATTTCTTATGCTATACTTACATCCCCATGACTATTTTGTAACTACCAATTTGTACTTCTTAATTCCTTTCCCATTTGTACCCATCCCCCCACTTCCATCTGGCAACCTCAAAATATTCTCTGAATCTGTAAGTTAGTTTCGGTTTTGTTTGTTCATTTATCTTGTTCTTTATAGTCCACATATAAATGAAATCGTATTAGTGAAATCATATGGCATTTGTCTTTCTGTGTTTGACTTACTTTACTCAGCGTAATATACTCTGGGTCCATCCATGTTGTTTGCAGATGGCGAGATTTCATTCATTTTTATGGCTAATATTCCATTGTATATATGCATCACCTTTTCTTTGTCATTCATTCATTGATGGACACCCAGGTTGCCTCTATATCTTGGCTATTGTGAATAATCCTGCAGTGAACGTATGGATGCCATGAATCTTTGAAGTAGTATTTTGAGTTTCTTCGGATAAATACTCAGAAGTGGGATTACTGGGTTCTTCTTTGTCTTTTGTGATAGCTTTTATTTTAAAGTCTTATTCTGTCTGGTCTAAATATTGCTACCCAAGCTTACCTTTTTGTGTCCTTTTAATGAAATATGGGGGCTGTGTGTAACGTATCCAGACATGTAATTGCTCTTGTTATGTTGACTATAGCTGGATTTTTTCCGACAGCCTTCATGTTTTTCTATCTTTTTACTTTCACTCCGTATGTGTCTTTTGACCTGAACTGAGTCTCTTGCATAATAGGTAGTTTGTGAAAGGGTCTTATTTTCTATCCATTCACCCACCTTGTATCTTTTAATGAGAACATTTAATCCACTAACATTTATAGTGATTATTGATAGTTATGTAGTTACTGCCATTTTATTATTTATGTTATTTTTTCCCCATTCTTCTTCTTGAAGAAATTCTTCTAACATTTCTTATAGTACTGGTTTGATGGTGATAAACTCCTTAGCTTTTTCTTGCTGGGAAGCTTTTTATCTGTCTTTTGATTCTAAATGATAGCTTTGCTGGGTAGAGTGATCTTGGTTGTATATTCTTGAATTTCATCACTTTGAATATCTCATGACAATTTTTTCTGGTCTGTAAAGTTTCTGTTGAGAAATTAGCTGACAGTCTTTTTTTTTTTTTTTTTATTTTTTTAAAAATATATTTTTATTTATTTATGACAGGGAGAGAGAGAGATACAGAGACAGAGACAGAGAGAGAACTGAACTGGGGGAGCTCCCAGCTCAGCATATGGTTCCGCACGGGCCGGGGCCGGGATTCGATCCCCGGTCCCCAGCTCTGCAAAGTGAGCGCTTAACCCACTGAGCCATCCCGGCTTCCCCAGCTGACAGTCTTATGGGAGCTCCCTTGTAGGTAGGGAACTGTTTCTTTCTTGCCGCTTTTATAATTCTCTTTTTGTCTTTAAGCTTTGTCATTTTAATTCTGATGCGTCTTGGTGTGTGCGTCTTTGGTTTCATCATGTTTGGGAGTCTCTCTCTGTCCTAGACTTGCATGTTTTTTTCCTTTGCCAGGTTATGGAAGTTTTTCATCATTATTTCTTGTAATAAGTTTTTATATTACTTGTTGACTCTTTTCTCCTTCTTATACTCCTGTGATATGAATTTCGGTATGTTTGATGTTGTCTCAGAGACTCCTCATTTTTTTTTTTTTGCTTTTTGCTTTTCTGATTGGGTGTTTCTTGTTACTTTGTTTTCTAAATTGCTGATTTGATCCTCTGCTTTATCTAATTTACTAATGATTCTCCCTAATATATTCTTCATTTTCATTATTGTATTCTTCATTTCTGGCTGTTTTCTATCTCTTTTTGTGTTTCCTATCTCTTTGTTGAAGCTCTTCCTGAGATCATTGAGCATTCTTATAACAAGTGTTTTGAACTTTGCATCTGGTAGATTACTTGTCTCCATTTTGTTTAGTTCTTTTTTTGGAGCTTTGTTCTGTGCTTTCATTTCAGATGTGCTGCCTCCCTGTGTTTGTTTGTATGTATTAGAAAGGGCTGCTGTGCAGCTTTAGTAGAGAAGCCTTATGTAGTGGGTGACCTATGGGCCTAGTAGTGCAGTCTTGTTGGCCACCTGAGGGCAGACTGGGCAGGCAGCTGAGTCCCACTGATGTGAATCCTGCTGTTTAGGGTCAGCCCCTGCACCACAGCTTCTCCACGGTAGTTGCAGCTGATCCTTACAACCCATCAGCCGGAGTCATTTTCTCCCATTGACCAGCAACCAAGGCTCAACTATACAACAGGAGGATACACAGAACCCATGCAAGGGACACGCCTGGAGCACCTTGGCCGTGGAGGTAGCTGGGTGGTGCTCTGGATCAGTCTGAATCCAGCCACTGACTTTGCCCACCTCAGGGCCTTCTGAGAGGGGCTTCACCAAAGGCCAAGTTTATCTGCAACCTGAGTCCTGTCTGGGGCCACCTGGAATGAGCCACAAAGGAATTTGCAGGTACACACCACCAGTGCTGGCTTTCGAAGTTCCTGGGAGAGGTAAAGCTGCAAGTAGAGGCCAGTGGCCACTAGTGCCAGGCTTGAGGCTGCTTAGCCAGAAGTACAGGGCACATGAAGACCAGATTCTGCTTGTTTGGGGTTTGTGAACCTTTGAGAGATTTTAGGAAATTTCACATCATGAGCCAAGATAGGCTGTTTGTAAGGAAAAACCACTGGAAATGGCTTGGGTGGGCTTGCAAGATTGTGGGGCTAGGTCTCAGGAATTCTATTGCTAGTGCCAGATGAAAGGTGTCAGCTATGCTGATGGAGATTTAGATATGGTGCTCCCCTAAATCTGCACTCTGGAATTGGGTGGGGGTGGGGGTGGGGGGTGATGCGGAATATGGAGCAGTGGAACAATGTATTCTGCCAACACTTCTGTCTGAAAAAAAGCTGCCTCTCCAGCCCTCGCCCTGAAGTTAGACAATCCAGTTTCTCCGTATATTTCCCTGGCAACTTTGGAGCTGCTGCCCCAGTGCTGAAGCTCAGAGCAAGTGAGTCTATCGGCTAGTGAGTCTTATCAGCGAGTGAGTCTTATCAGCGAGTGAGTCTGTGCATAGGTCCTGTAAGAGGAGCACCTGAGATTTTGGCAGCCCTCCATTTCACTCAGCCATATTTTCTACTGGTTTTCACAGCCTAAGTTGTGGGTATTTCTGGCACTGACGCCCTGGGATGGGTAGCCTGGTATGGGACTAGGACCCCTAACTTATCATGGGATACCTCCACCATCAAGATATGCCTCCCAATTTTTAATTGCCATATGTGGGTATGGGACCAGCCCATTCTGCATCTCCGCCCCTAGCTAAGCCTCTGTTTAGCTAGGCTTCAGGTGATTCTCAGTGATGGTTGTTCTGTAGTTTAGTTGTAATTTTGATGTGGTTGTGAGAGGAGGCAAGCATAGCATTTACCTACTCCACATTCTTGGCTGGAAATTCCATTTTTTGTTTTTGTTTTTGATAAAGACTTAACTATTGCTATTTGACTAATTTATTTTTTGCCTTTTTTTTTTAAGATTTATTTATTTATTTTGACAGAGAGAGAGAGAGAGAGACAGAGAGAAGGGGGAGGGCCCAGAGCAGTCTCCACAGTTGACAGCATTAGTTTTTCCATATAGTTTTACTCCACAGGTGGGCACAGGGCTGTTCAGGGCAGGAACTGGACTGGGAGCCTCCCGTATAGGCCCTGGCAAGAACCAAACTGGGGGCACACCCCAGCTCACCATGGGTCCACATGGGCCAGAGCTGGGATTCGATCCTCAGGCTACGGTGTTGCAAATCGAGTGCTTAAACCACTGAGCCATCCAGCTTCCCCATTTTTTTTTTTTGGCCTTTTTTGTTCCTTTTTTCCTTTGTTGTTTTGTGTGTGTATATGTGTTTTAATGATATTCTAGTAGTGATATATTATACTTTGATATTTTACTCTTAGTCTTTTGTGTATCTACTACTGGTAGGTTTCTTTTATGTCATTACCATGAGGGTTACATAAAAAATGTTACTATTAATAGGTACAACAGTCTGATTTAGGCTGATAAGAACTTAACTTTATTCTCATACAAAACCTCTACTCTTTTATTTCCCCACTCCCATAGTTTATTGATTTCATACTTTGTTTGCATCTTTGTACGCTGTAATTTATATCTGCTAAGAAATTATTGTATCTATATTTATTTTTAATAGTTTTGTCTTTTAACTTTTTTGTACTACTTTAAAAGTGACTAAGTACCACCAATATTAAAATATTGTGAATTTGACTATAATTTTAACTTTACCAGTATGTTTATAATTTTGTGGTTTCTTTTTAGTGTCCTGTTATTTTAACTTGAAGAACTACCTATAGCATTTCTTATAAGGCAAATCTAGTGGTGGTGAATTCCTTTAGTATTTGTTTGGGCAGGTCTTTTATCTCCCTTCATTTCAGAAGGACACTTCGCTAGATTTAGTATTCTTGGTTGGCAGGTTTTTCTCTTTTGGCATTTTGAATATATCATTCAATTTTGTCTGTTAGCCTGGGAGATTTTTGCTGAAAAATCACGCTGATAATCTTATGATGTTGCTCTTATTTCAGGAGTCACTTATCTTTTGTGACTTTCAAAATTCTATCTTTGTTGTTGATCTTTGAGAATTTAATTGTAATGTGTCCATTTTACTTTACTTTTTTTTTTTCTTACTGGATAATTCAAATGACCTGTCTTCATATTCACAGATTATTTTTTCAGTTGATTTGTTCTGCTCTTAACTATTGCAGTTTTTATTTGTTAATTTTGTTGTTCTACTCTGGAATTTAATTCGCTTCTTTTTTATGCATTATATCTCTTTTGTTGAGGTTCTCCTTTTTTTTTCTAACTTTGTTTAGTTGTCTATCTGTGTTCTCTTGGAACTCACTGAGATTATTCAAAATAATTATTTGGCAGGCAGTTAATCAATATTTATTTGGGACTATTTATTGGAAAATTATTGTGTGCCTTTGGTAGCATAATGTTTTCTTGATTTTCTTGTTCCTTGAAGTTTTATGTTACTGTGTTCATATTTGAAGAAGAAGTCGTCTCCTTCATTCTTTATTGATGACCTTTACAAGAAAAAGACCTTCTCTAGTCAGCCTAGTTAGGGATTCTGGTAGTCTCTCCAACCTTTTCTATGGATGCTCCCACTCCACTCCTCTTGTTCCACTGTGAGAGTGAATTGTTAAAATTGCATGTCTTCTTTTGATCCCATAAAGCCGGTCCAATGCCTGAGAGCCTCTGTTTATTTTCTTTAGGTTAGTGTCCTGAGTGTTCAGGGTTATGCTCCTTCTTGCAATCCAGCAGAGTCATGCTGGCTGTCTCCTACATGATTTATAGAGGCTTGTGTGACATTTGGGCAGGAGCTTGTAGATTGCTATCTCAGGTTTTAGAGGGGTTCAGAGAGTGCTATAGGTGCACATGGGCTAGTTGTTGGCTTCCTCAAGTGATACCTCCTGCAAGCTTCATGATGAGCTTCCTTGTAGAATCCATGAGGTCATTAGTCAAATCTGTGGCCTTTTGCTGAGTCTCATGTCCAGTTACTACAAGCTGTGTTTCCTACTCCTAGCTGCCCCCAAACAATTTGATTATTTTGATCTCCTTAGTGTTCTGGTGGGATAAGAAAGAAATGGGCTCATTGGGCAGCATCTTACATAACTGGGGAAACCTGACACTCAGTATACTCTCACTTTCTCCCCTTGGAGAAATCATGGGCCAAGGAGATTTCTTGGACTGAGCTATGCCATATTGAGGGACGAATGACATTGGTCAATTGAAAACGTTCTTATTCTCTTCATTGTGTCTATTCTCAGCCTTTTTGCTTCAGCAGGGTGTTGGGCCTCTTTGTTGGACTCTTGGATTTCCACAAAGTTACCCTTGTTTCTGGGTGGTTGTCAAAATCTATTTCTTTTGACAGATAAGGGCTGAAATCTCCTATTGGGCCATCTTGTTGATATCACTTAATGTCAATTTTAAATAAGGAATTTGCTAGCTTTTTAAAAATGAGTTCTGACAAATTATTACTTTAAAACACAAAAGTCCTATAGTCAGAGAGCAAAAGCCATCAAGACAGTTATTACATATGTAGGGTTCTTATTTTTGTTTCTATGAGAAATTCTGAAAATTTATTCAGTTATAACCTGAAGGCATGTATTATTTTTCATATTGAAGTGAAAACAGTGATTAATTAAAAAATTTTTGATATTTACAGTGAATGCTCTATAGTCTCTAGAAAAGTCCACAGTCTTTTTTATTTGCCATTTATTTTAAATGATTCTTTTTCACTGGTGGGAATTATTAATTATCCAGAAGAACACAATATTATATAGACAATATTGTTTGGAAAATACTGATATTCATAAATGAAACTGTAGTTTAGCTAAAGCAAGGGTGTCTAACCTTTTGGCTTCCCTGCCCACACTAGAAGAACAATTCTCTTGGGCCACACATAAAATACACTGACACTAATGATAGTTGATGAGCTAAAAAAATATATTGCAGAAAATCTCATAATGTTTTAAGAAAGTTTATGAATTTGTGTTTGGCTGCATTCAGTGTCGTCCTGGGCTGCATGTGGCTGATAGGCTACAGGATAGACAAGCTTGAGCTAAAAAAGCTCATGCAGTGGTATAAAAATACTTCAGCTCTCTATTGAATAATTTCTATTTATATGGTTCCAGTTTTATGGTATTTTTCTTATGTACTGGCTCATATGCTGCTAATGCCTTCTAGTATATTTTGCACTTCAGATATTTTACCTATCTAGAACTTTTTACTTTTAAAAACATCTTCCATTTCTCTCCATTACATTTCTGTTTTATTTTAAATTCTTAAGTATATATTTAATATTTTTAAAGCCATTTTAAGGTCCTTGAGTCATTCCATTATCTGTGTCAATGATATTTCTTTACATTATGGGTCATATATTTCTACTTCTTTGCATTCCTGGTAATTTTTTTTATTGGTTTCTGTACATTGTGACTTTATGCTGCTGAGTATTTGATTATTGTTGTGTTCTGGTAAAGAATATTGGACTTTGTTGTTAAATGCTGTTAAGTTACTTGTGGACCGGTTTGATTTTTAGACTTTGTTAGCATAGATCCAGGGTAGCCTTTCAGTCTAAAGTGAATTTAATCCTACTGTTAAGGCATAACGTTTTTGGGGACTCTTCCTAATGCCCTGTGCATTGCAGCATTGCAAGGTCTTTTCAGTCCAACTGATGAGAACATAATCTATTTTCATTTCTCTGTGACCTCTAGAAATTGTTCAATCTGCCACATTCTAGCGATTCTTTGCCTTCCTGGAGTACTTTCCTATCAGGCATGGACAGATCAGTTCTCAAAGAGGAGGCCTCTGGAGCCCTCTGGACCTCACTCCCAGGACAGCTCCATCCGCCAATACAGTGCCTCATAAATTCTATGTACCATGGTTCTTCTGAACTCTGGTCTATATCTATGAGTACTCAACTTGAGATCCTGAACTGTTTGGGTTTCCGGTTCCTACATTGCAGCTTGAAGACTGCCTTTAGATAGTAAGATGTAGCAATCATACAGCTTACCTCATTGGTTTCCTTCCTGAGCAGGGACCACAGTACTTTGCTACCTGTGTCCAGTGTCTGAAAATATTATGTATTTTGCATAATTTTCAAGTTATTTAAGGCTACAGGGTAAATCTGGTCCCTGTTCTTCTCTATGGCTGGAAGTGGAAGTTAATTCATCTTTATATGCTGAGAAATGACCCAGAATTTTCAGACAATTTAAACTATATCATGCATTGTGAACAGGTAGTAACTTTAATATTAAATTGAAACTGTACCAAGACAGGATTTTTTCTAGTTTAGTGAATTTGATTTTTTCACATGGCAATTACAGTTTTTCATTAATGTACCAGATATTAAAAATTCAACAGATGTTTTTGTTGTTATATTCAGAATTTTAGATAGTCCTCTCATGATAATGTTAATTGAGTGATACAAGTAATGATGTTTATATCTGGAAATTCTTAGTTTAAAAATTGATGCCAAAACACCTATGTTTAATCTTGAGATTGTATGACTTATTTCTCATCACCTGCATTGTTAGATTCTTACACTCCTTCAGTTTTAGACTTGAAGAGGAATGTTTGAGCCTACTGAAATGCTAAGGATAGTGTACGACAGTGGTGTCCAATCTTTTGGCTTCCCTGGGCCACATTGGTAGCAGAATTGTCTTGGGTCACACAAAAAATACACTTTAACAATAGCTGATGAGCTACAAAAACAATTGCAGTGTTTCCCTCAGACATTTAAAATATCTCACAGTGCCCCTGTGTGTTTGTTACAGCACTTCTGGGAGCTTTGGCACACATTTGGGTTACCTGAATTAATTCATTTTCTTATAATGTTCATTACAATTTTATGTGGAATTCCAGCATGACTAGTGTCCTAATGTTTCTGCTTCAAGACAATCGTTTTTGATTCTTCTTGATTAGCCAAAAACTGATTTAACAATGGTGAAATAAAGGAAAATTTGGCATTTTTCTTGATGAAAAATTATTTACAGTGAAAACTTCATTGGAAAATTATTGAATAAACTGGTTTGGGGTACCATGTTTATAAATAATCTAGAGTACAAAGAGAAATAGTGAGTAAAATATGAAAACATGATATTAAATGGGAAAGCATTAAATACATCATTATATGGTAGGGTGAAAAAACAGAAAAGAAAAAAGATGAATTTTTAAGGGGATGTAGGTGGGAAAATAAGCCTATCTGTGCTCTTATTGGGTTTCAGTGTCAGTTATTGTCTTGTAATGGAGTAGGGATAGTCCAGATTGCTCCTTAAAGACACCTGCCCATTGAACTGTACTCAACTGCACTAGGATTCAAAATGATTTATTTAAATGGTGTGCTTTATAAGGAAGTATATTCTGAACTATGGGAAAATATTATTTTATGTAATATTATGATAAGGATATATTCGCAATTCCATGTGGTCATAGTTTAATACATTGCAGAACAATCATAATTATAATAACTTACATTTATCGAGTTTTACTGTGGGCCATACACAATTCTTAGTACTTTGACTCATCATCATCTCATGTTATAGTTTAAGTTCCTTTTCAGTTTGTTTTTGTACGCATAGTCTTGAGAAAGAAAAGTGCATTAGTATCTTCAAATAATTGGATTCCAAAAGTAACTCTCAGCCTTTTGATACTATTATTTTTATTTTTATTTTACTAATCCTTAGAAGTATCTATTAATATGTTGTACTTGAATTTGAATACTCAAATTTAGAAATTTCTAAATCTCAAAGATGTTCAGATTTGGTTTACCAATGTTGTTTTTACTTTTTACTTTTTTATACATACATTTTCAAATAAAGCCTACACAGAATTTGCTTTGTTTTCCTACCGTATTTGTTTTTACATCTAAACACCTTATCGTTGTATAAATCTTGAAAACATATTTTGCTTTCTTTTTAACATTCCGTGATTAGTATAATGTGATGGGCTTCTCAAAACTTTTTTGTTATACTATCCTATTTTCAGTGAGTTCATTTGCACCCCCCCCAACACACACACACACACACATGCACATCTCCCTTTCTCTCTCTCTCTCTCTCTCTCTCAAGTCTGAACATGACAACCCAA
>PVKE010035536.1:0-16834 GCA_004027555.1 Craseonycteris thonglongyai
TCAAGTTCATGGCATTGCCATTTGTGAAGAGACCTTCCATTTATCGTATCAATGTATGGTATATTACGGTATGTTCGAAAAATGTCATTCATTAAAAATTTAATTAAAAAAAGAACTGGTGTTGCCTCGGAAGTGGGGGGTAGTCTTATACAGCGAATATAGGCCTAAACCTATGTTTTAACTGTAAAATTAGGGGGTCCTCTTATACGCCGGAAAATACGGTAGGTCACCTTCCCAATCCAGGAGACAGAATGCTGGGATCAACTGGTCACCCCAGCCAGGAGCTCAGGAGTGGTGGCCATGTGGCTGTCAGCTTACCCTAACCAGAGCTCCTTGATGACAGGAATTCTAATTCAGGTTTTCATGTCCACAATCCCAACAGAAAGGTTTTCATAATAGGTACTCCGTAATTTTATTTCTAAGAGAAGAATGAATAAAACTAAAGAAAAATGGGGAGAACATGAATGTGCTGGGACAACAATCCTGATTTTAAATTAAAAGGTCAGCCAGTCACAAAAGACCACATCTATATGAGTCCACTTATATGAGATAGCCAGAGCAGGCAAGTCCATAGAGATAGAAAGTAGTGTAGTGGTTGTCAGGGGCTGGGGGGATGGGTGGAACAGGGGGTGATACCTAAAAAAGTATGGGTTGTTTTTTTTTTTAAAGACTTCTGGGAAACCCGGGATGGCTCAGTGGGTTAAGCGCTTGCTTTGAAGCCCCAGGGACACAGGATCGAATCCCGGCCCCGGCCCATGCGGACCCACATGCTGAACTGGGGAGTGCCCCCAGTTCGGTTCTTGCCGGGGCCTATGTGGGAGGCTCCTGGCCCAGTTCCTGCCCTGCAAAGCCCTGTGCCCACCAGTGGAATGAAACTATATGGAAAACTAATGTCAACTGTGGAGACTGCTCTGGGCCCTCCCCCTTCTCTCTGTCTCTCTCTGTCTCTGTTTCTCTCTGTCAAAAATCAATAAAAAAATAAATCTTAAAAAAAGACTTCTGTTATTGTTTTGAAAGGTGAGCAAGTGTGTGTGAGAGAGAGAAGGGGAAGGGCCCAGAGCAGTCTCCATAGTTGTACATCATTAACTGTGACATGGTTTCATTCCACACAGATGGATGCGAGGCCACACGGGGCAAGAACCTAACTGTATACCTCCCACATAGGAGGTAAGAATTTTTGCTGCCGAGCCATCCCAGCAGTTATCAGTTGCGCCACAGTCCAGCACATTGGTTTGCATGAGCCAGGGGTCCAGGAACTGAACCCTGGACCTCAAGATTCAGAGGCAAGCGCCCAACAACTGAGCTATCCCAGCATGACAGTATAGGGTTTCTTTCTGAGTTAATGAAAATGTTCTAAAATTATGGTGACAGTGGCACATCTCTGTGAAGATGCCCAAATCCATGGAATGGTATACTTTAAGTAGGTGTATTGTATGGAATGTAAATTACATCTCAATAAAACTGTTATCAAAATAATTAAAAATAAATAAAAGGACATACAGTACAAAGTCAAACAAGGACAGGAAGGCATGTGCACAGCCATGAACTCTGGGCTGAGTCTCCCCACAGATTAGTGCTTCGGGCAGCCGAAGAAAGGAAGGGACATCCCAACAGAAGGGGTGACATGACAGGCAGGTTTGTTTGGCTGAGGCCACATGTTATGTGGCTTTGACCGCTGGAGAGCCCGTCTAATACTGTGGCTTTAAACCATTTATTTGAACACTGATGACTTCTAAATGTATACCTCAGGTTCAGCCTTCTCTCCTAAACTTCAGCTTTGTGCACCCGGGTGCCTATTCATCATCTAGCCTGAGCTATGTGTGACAGGTAGAGTAACAGACATAATGGAGATGTCCACGTCTTAGTCCCTGGGACCTATGAATGTGGTACTGTCCATGATACGAGAGGCTTTACAATCTGATGCAGTTAAGGGCCTTGAGATAGGGAGAGTATCCTGGAATATCCAGATGGATCCATATAATCACATGAATCCCTAAAATTAGACTCTTCTCTGACCGGGGTCAGGAGATGTGCCTATTGGAAGAATGCTGTCTTTACAGATGGAGGAAGGGGCCCCAAGCCAAAGAAAGCAGGCAGCCTCTAGAAGCTGGCGAGGCCAGGAAACAGATTCTCCCTAAAGCCTCTAGAAAGAAACAGTCTTGCCAACACCTTGATTTTAGCCCAGTGAGACCTGTATCAGACATCTGACCTGCAGAACAAGTAATAATAAATCTGTGTTGTTTCAAACCAGTACGTCCGTGATCATTTGTTAGAGCCAGAATTAAAAACTAACACACTATCAAGCTTCATGTGTCCAAAACAGACCTTTCTATTCATATCTCCAAAATGTAACCTGCCGCATCTCAGTAAATGACCTATTTTTCCAGTCACTCAGCCCAAAGCTTTGGTGCTTTTTGATTCCACTCTTGCTCATGCTCTATGCCACACATCACATCCATCAGCAAATCATGCAAATTATATCCAGATCTGCTCATTTCTCACAACCTCCATCACCCTGAAAGGCAGGCCCAAGCCACAGTCAGCTCTCCCTTCATTGCTGCAACAGTCTCCCCCTCAGTCTCCCTTCCCCGCTTCTCTACAGTCTTTGTTTCCTCACAGTAGCCACAAGTTATCTTAAAACAGAAAGCAAACCATGTAACTCCCATGCTCAAAACCCTCTGAACCTCATTCACAATGAATGTCAAAGTCCTTCCTGTGGGCCACAAGGCAGTGTGATCTTTCCCCCTTACTTCTCTCATCCCTCTCCCACCACACTCCCTCCCTAGTTTACTCATTCCCCGCCAGCCACTTTCTGTTCCTACACGCAGACAGCAGGGCCTTTGCCCTGCTTCCGCCCTTCTTCCAGATCTGTGCATGGCTCTCTCCCTCACTTCACTCAGACCTTTACTCAGCTGTCACCGGACCAGAGCGGCTTTGTGGCCATTATCCAAGGGCGGCACTCCCACCTCGCTCTGTCACTACTGGCTCCTCCCTAGCTCTTCTATCAACACTGATCACTCTCAAGCACATTCACTATACACTGGTTTTTCACATCGCTTGCCGTAGAATGTCAGCTCACAAGCACCTGGACTGTGTTTTGTTCACTGCTGTGTGTCTTACAACAAAAACACTACCGGACACTGATATGTTAACTAAATGAGTACATGAAAAAAACACTTGGCTTTCCCTTACAAAAGTGAGGAATCACTGAGGATTTCTAAGAGGATGAAGAATATAACCAGGGCCCCAAGTCACACCAATTAACCAGTGGTGTGACTACAGGCAGGCACAACAGGGCACTAAAGAGCATTCTGGAAGACTCCTGAAGCAAGGGTCCAGCATGAGGGAGGTGGTAGTGATATGTGCTATGTCCCCCTTTTCCTGTATTCAATAAATAGACATGTCAGGCTCTGTGGTACACGCAGCAGAGGACTACCGATGGTGTAGGATGTGGCCTCAGTCCTCCTGGAACCAGTACCCTTGCTAGGTTGACAGTGGTTTGGTTTGGGGTTCCCATTTGTGAGACCAAACAATGAACTATCACACGGCCCAGGAATCACAGGGGAAGCAGTAAGTTGGTGGCAGGCAGATAAAAAAAAAAAAATGTTCTGAAATGCAGCAAGTGGAGCCAAAAGCAAAAGTGACTGGCCAAAAATGCCTCAGATGGAATTATCTTAGTAAACCGTGGGCAACAGAAAACAGCCAGGAAGACTCATATGGGTAGGTAGCATTCAACTGGGAAAAAGGCTCTTACAATCTTCCCTCCCCACTCCTCTCAGATCCACTCACACCGTAAAGCATGTCCCCAGCGTCCTGACCTCTCTGTTCTGCTCCATTCTCTTAGTCATCAAGGCCTGCAGATTGGTTTACACGCACCCCAACCTCCGGGCAGGCATCCACCTGGTCCACCTCTCTTCCTTGCCTCGTCTCCACCGTCACACTCTAGGCCTCAGACAGGTCTTTGTATGATCCTAACACTTCCGGATTATCTTTTTTCTCTGGACTCCTCCTTGCAAGCTTTGTCTTGTATCACACCACTAGAATGTTCTTCTCCACAGTTTCCTGTTCAAAGGTCTTCAGTGCTATCCCATTGCCCAGAGAAAACTATCCACTCAGCCCAACAGCTAAGACTTTCTGCAACCTGACCCCTTTCTCACCGCCCCTCCTGCTCCTCACCTCACCCACTCCAGCCTACACTGCCTACAGCACACTCGAGCTACCCTCTAGGCTTGCACTGCCCAATGTAGCAGCCACTGGCCATGTGGAACTATTCAAATCATTAAAACTAAATAAAATTTAAAATTCAGTTCCTTAATGGCACTAGCCACATTTTAAGTACTGTCACATGTGGCCACTGGCTACCATATTGATTGTTAAGTGTACAAAGGGTACATTTCCATCACCACAGCAAGTTATATTGGACACGACCACTCTTCTAATGTCCTCCCAGTTCATTTCTACACCTTCCACCATTTGTCATGTCTGCAAAAACAGCCCTGACACCCCAATGCAGACTCTTCTGAGCCTGGGGCAGGAGCACACCCCTTCTCTAAAACCCCACTTGGAAGCTTGATTCACTGGGGTCGCTCACTGGTTATGCCATGCCTAAGCTTTCTTAACTTCTTCACATTATAAAGCTCAGTGAGAATGGCTCATTTTGAAAACCTAAAATTTCTAATGAAGAACAAAAGAATAATTTTACAAGCACCTTCAGAAACAAAATAAAGGAATAATGTATTTGGGAACCCAATAGTAATAAAATGATTTTGTGCCTAAAAACTTAAAAGGAATCCTACAACCTATGATTTACTTCTATTGCAACCACTGATGCACATCAAGAATAGAAGAATTCTGGCTTTCTAGATCCCTGGTTTAAATTATTATTGATTTATGCTTTGTGCTGGGTGATGGATTTCTTCTGATTCTGCAGATGGCAAATGCCTTTATTCAGAAAGTAAACACAATAAAACTAAATTTGATGGCACCACATTAGCGATTCTTTCATACTCTAAACTTGATGCCGCTAATTGCTAGACTGCTTTGCTTTTTTCACAGATGATGCGCAGTCATGGGTTTGAACTCTCAGGTAGGGACAGGAGAAAGATGCATAGCAATGAGAGTCTACACAGTGGCTTTGATCAAGCCTGCTTAACCGTGGTTCCAGACCTGCAACCTCACATAGGAAGCTCAAAAGAAATGCAAAGCAGGGCTTCATCCAGACTTATGGAATCAGAAACTCTGGAGCCAGGGGCCCAGACCTGTGTACGTTTGGTTGTTGGCTTTTATTTTTTAATTGAAGTACAATTTGAATAGGATGCAATGTACAGACTTTGCCTGAGTTATGATTAACGTATTATTTTATATCCAATTAAACTTTCTTTTTTACCATTTAACTATTTTTAAGTGTGCAGGAGTGGCTCAGGAGTATTAACTATATTAACATTGTTGTGCAACAGATTTCTAGAACTTTTTTATCTTTCAAAACAAACTCTCTACCCGCTGAACTCCATTTCCTCCCCTCCCCGCTACAGAACTTGCATTCCACCAAGCCCTCCAGACAATTCTGAAGCAGGTTAGCATTTGGGAAATGCTGCTCTAAGGATCACAGGCCAAAGGGGCTGTGAGGAACAGCAGAGAAAAGCAACAGGGGTGCTAGAGGCCCAGCACCCAGAAAGGGCTACACAGGACACATGTGGCTGGCGCTTCGGATTCCCCACACCCGAGCCCGAGTGCCCACATGCACCTGGCACCACTTAGATCCTAGGAAGACCCAAACACAAACAAATGCACGACTTCTCCAAACTTGTGTAGTCACAAGTTGAATGATGAAATTGTATCTCTCAACAGTAGACCAGGTTCTAGAAATTTCACTTGATGGCCCTGAAACAGAATCAGAAAACTATAAACTTAGATTAGAAGAAGGTGATTGTATTTTCATCAGTGGCTGCACCAGACGGTCATTTAATTCCGACTTTGAATTTTATCTATCCATTTTAATCATTTATGCCTCTCCCTGGAAATTCCCAACTGATTCTCGCCAATGGAAATTTTGCGAGGGTACAATATCTACAGGAAATAACCAGTGGCACTGCAAACCACAGGATAATTTTGATTTACAAGTCATTAGAAGCAAGGGGCATTTTTACTGCTCTTTGCAGGCAGAGAGGAACTGCATCATGAACAATGGAGAACACAAAGTGCATTAAAACTCTTCTGTGCGGATAATGCTCTCCCTGGGCCACACAAAACACACATTCACTGAGGACTGCCCGTGTGCCAAGCACCTATCAATTCATACACACTCGCGTTGCAGCCTCGGAACCCTCAGAATCAAGCCAATCTATGCCATTTCACTCCGAGAGCTAATCAAGAGCTAGAAATTTTAGATAACCTGAAGCTTGGGCAATTTTAGACTTTTCACTTTTCTTTCAAAGGGTTCTGGCGTATGTCTATGATGTCCTGATTCCTGTAAATATTAACAAACTGAGGGAAAAGCATCTGGGAGAAAACAGGCCTTAGTGTTTGGCAGGTAAAAAATAAACCCGAAGCAAACCACTACACTCTTTAATTTTACAATGAGCAAGCACCAATATGGCTCTCTTAAAGCTACCGTCTCTCAATCCCACTCACTACTTTTTAGCGCCAACAGCAGGCATTTTCTCTGCTTTTTCATTTGCATTATGTGTGTCCATTTTTTCTAGCCATTGTGGCACAGCATATTAAAAGAAGGTTTTTTTATATGAATGTGAATTGATACTCAGGATTCTAAGAGCGTAATTGCAACAATTCATATCTTTTCATATTATTCCACTACCATAAAATCCAAATGACGTTTACTATGTCTTCTACTTTAAAAACTGTCACATTATCATACGCTGCTTTGCGGCACTCTCAAATGTTTCATTCAGTGAAAACTCGAGGGGAACTATGTGAGAGGGCAATGTGAGCACTGTGCGGTGAGCACCATTAATAATCAGAACTGTGAGATTATATAATAATATTTAGCACAAAAAGAAGAGAGCGAATTTTAAGTTGTAAATATATTCAGTCAAGACTTACCCTCTTCTAAATACAGGGGGTTTTGTTTGTTTTTTGTTTTTAGGTCACACTGATGCACAGAATTTCCATTTTTGCATTATAACATATCCCTATGATTACTCTTGAAGCTAGGTTTTCTGCACTTGGGTAGATATTTTGACAAATGTCCTACCCTTGAACAGTAAATCTTCCCCCCTTTAATAAAGTATAACCAGAAAACACAACCCTCATGCAAGTTTAAAAATAACCCTTCTACGTAATACTTAATTTCAAATTAGCATTTATGCCATCCATAACACAGCATCTTTAGAAAAAATGACTTCTGGCATTAAGTGCTTCATTTCTGAGAAATAAATGATTGTGTTTGTTTGTCTTTGTCTTAATAACTTGGTAAGTGTTCTGTATTACACTGCCTTAGAAACCAGCAACATCAGACCCTGGATGGAGATGGAGCAGCCAAACCAGAACCTCCTAGAAGGAGCTTCTACACATTTTGACATCTGCTTCAGAGCAAGAAGACAGACTGGGGACAAGGTGAAGGCAGAAAAAAACAAGCACCCCACACAGCCACTGTTCTTAATGAGAGGACTGCTTGATTCTTGCTAGAGGATGTGTCCAGAAAGGATAACTGTATCAGTTCATGCACATGCCCGCAACTGCTGTGCTTCCCTACAAAACAGCCAACACAGACAGAGCAACACACGGCTCACACCAGGAAGGGGCCCAGATAGCCACACGCAAACTTCTGGAGCCTCATTTAAGCAAAGGGATCCTTCACGGGCATAGACTTTACAGTGGTGACTACAACCATGATTGTTGTCCATCACTTCTTACCTCTAAAAGTGCACCCAAGAAGTGGAAAAAATACTTGCCCTACATTATGAAGAGCTAATTGGCTTACTATAAAAACAATTCTTATAAAACATTAATTAGAAAGTCCAACTGAATTGAAAAATGTACAAAGGCTATGAATAAGAAAGACATGAAAAACACGAGCAATACAAATGGCAATAAATATGTGAAATATAATCTTAACTTTATTCATAATTAGAAAAATAAAAATTAAAATAAGGCTTTTCTTCTAAAAAAAACGTAAAAAAATGGAGTGTGATTTTCATTTCTAAAGGCAAAAGTACAGGGAAATAGCAGCCCTCATACATTGCCATGGGAGTATAAATTTGGCTCAGTATTGGAGGAAATTTGGTAACACTTAGCAAAATTTTAAATTTCAACATTTGTTAACTGATTTCCATTTAAATTTCATTGCTATACAGTTTCCCTACATAAGATATGCTTGCATAAGTATGCAAAATATGTGTAAAGCACTATTTATAAAAAATAAATTGGACAACCTAAATGTCTCTCATAGGGCTTGGTTAAATAAATTACTGGTTAAATTAAGGTATATGATTTCATAAATTAGCATACGTTCACAGAGTTGAATGCTTTGTAGCTGTTCAAAGGAATGCAAACAATCTCTACACACTAACATGAGAAGATATCTAAGATACATTAAGTCTCTAAAAAATTCACAATCTACACGTATTATTTATAATGTGATTGCATTGTTGTAAAAAATAATTTTGAAAGAGTATATATACACACATACATGTTTGCTGTTAAACTCCCCAAAAGATATACACTAGTGCCTTGTAGGAGGTAACATGGAAGGAAGAGTTGAAATAATGGACCTTTCCTGCTGACTTCCTACAAATCCTCTGCTGTATTTTTTATGCAACAATTATGTTGTTTTGCAGTGATTTTTAAATCCCTCCTCCTCCCACTGCCAAGCTATGAAATGTACGAACTGTTGAAGATGATGCCATCATTTCGCGTCTGGTTTAATTCTGAGGCTCTTGGAAAACTGGGAGGCACAGGGATGAGGCGCAGGGGCCGGCTGGGAAAAGTGCGTTTGAAAAAGTCTCACTGTGTACAGAGAGCAGAGCCAGGTACCGGTACTTTTCTCCCAATCATGCATTTAGCTGAGCTGACTTTCCTTACAGGGAGTAATTTAACAATTAACTCTATTTTCAAGCCGGAGGTCAATCCCTGTTTTATTTCCATCATATATCTAATGTGTCTGGTGAATGCCAACCAACTCACCTACTATAGTAGGCTGAGCAATGGCCCAAAAGCCCTTATCTCTAGGATGGTGACTGTGTCAAGTTGCATGTCAGTGGGGAACTAAGGTTTCTAATTAGCCGACATTAGAGAGATTATCCTGGGTTACCTGGGTGGGCCCAGTGTTAACCATAAGGAAGTAGAAGCAGGAGGCAGAAGAGAAAAGTCAGAGGGAGCTATGACTACGGAAGCTGGTCAAAGAGATGCAGTGTTCCTGGGCCTGGAAATAAGGGGCGACAAGCCAACAAATGCAGGTAGCCTCTGGAAGCTGGAAAAGCCAAGGAAACTGATCTGCCCCTAGTCTCCAGAAAGAAATAACCCTGCCAACACCTCGAGTTTAGCCCACTGAGACCTGTGCCAGACTTCAGACACAATCTCCAGAACTGTAAAATGATTTCAGTTTATGGCAATTTGTGATAGCAGCAGGAAGCAACTAACACAACCTGCCTATGTTTCCTTTATTTCTCTACATCACAGACTTCCTCTGGTGGGCAAAGCTGGGGTAGTATGTTGTGAAAATCAAGCCCCCTAGGCATCCCATTGTGCAGATGCCCAGCGACCTAGGCCCACATGGCCAACTGGTTGGCTGATTTTTAGGACTTGCTCAGAGAGAACCCAGGCAAGATACTAGCAACAAAACTGCCTTGACAATTAAGTTAGCAACATCTGGAGAAGCCATATTTGAATAAGGTATTAGTGAAAGCTCTTTGTAAATCATGCCCCATCATACAAATAAATATACTGGTCATCATCTATACCTAGACTATTTTTTTGGAAGACTAACAAAAAAAGAAATAAACCTTACATTAGAAACCCAGAATAATATAAAAACAAATGCTTTTTGGGGTGTTTCAGCATACGTACTTCAAACCTACCAACAGGGATATGATAGGTAGGTCAAAGAAATCTGAATAAGGACTGGCTTAACACTGAGTACCTACTGTGAGCCAGGCACTAAGCTGAACACTGAAATTACACTATGTCATCTAATTCTCATAACATTTACAACAGGAAATTACTATGCTCATTCCCACTGATAATTCACACGCCCACGTCTCACAGCAAGTAAGTGATAAAGAGCTCGAGTTCAAACTGCTCTGTCAGCCTCCCTAGCAGGGACCCTAGAGAGACATCATGCTAATCCCCCCATCAAGGGACAACTTAAACTGATGTCTACTCTGCACTAAAATGCTCACTAGAAGAAAGGGAATATTAGCTTTGTTCCTATGATCCTAGAAATGCAATCATCGAACTGTACTTCCCCAAAATGCCCCCAGAATTTTGAAAAATTTTTTACTTATCTATAACAGGATCTCTCATTGTTTTTATAATTATTTTGTAGCTTATATTCTACCGACTGCTTCTTCAAGAAATTTGTGTTCTAAAAGGATATAAGCAAAAAACTTGCTTTTGTCGGGTGGGCACTCTGATGTTTCTAAAGCCTTTCTGGTAAGGCTCAGGTAGTAACCATGGTGACATCTGGCCCTGACTTCTGCATGGCACAAGGAGTCTCTGCTCACCTGATGAAGAATTATTGAGCTCATAGAACAATACCCAGGACAGGTAGGTATTTTCTCATTCTGGGCATGTCTATATAAAATCCCATTCAAATAAAGATTTTATTGCTAAAAATTCATAATGGAATAAAAAAGGCTGGTAAATGTAAAAGTCGTCCCTTCCTCTTGCTTCCAGTTCTTTCTTCAATTCAATACATGAAATTGGTTTTGGTCTACTATGAGAAAACTTCACATTCACCCCAAAGGAGGTGTTACCTCTCTCAATTACATAATATATTTCTTTTTTAAGGCAAAACTACAAGTTGGTCCTGCATTCCAGCACAGGAGCCACTGAAATGAAGATATCTGGAATCTGAAACACATTTTACAAAACAATAATGTCATTTATGGTGTAGGTCCATTTCCAAAGTAACTCACAAAGCTCTTTTAAATTCATAATGTGGGTTAAATACTACACATTCACTGCAAAGTTGAGACTTGAAATTTTTGTAATATTAATTTTAAAGTAACTATGAAAAAGTTACATATATTTCTTGTTCCTTTAAACTTTCAGCCCCGCGGGCCGCATTAACTATCAAACAGCAGTTTGGGGGCCGACTACACACTCGAGGTCCAAATAAAAAAGAATCAAAACATAGATGTTGTTTTTAATTATTTATTTAATATTATTTTATTCAGATAAAAAGGTCTCCACGGGCCGGATGAGAGGGCCTCGCGGGCCACATCTGGCCCGCGGGCTGTAGTTTGGAGACCCCTGCTTTAAAGGAAAGAAATTCTGATGAAATCATGTCAAATGCTAACAGAGATTTGGGGCAATCTGATGAACACCTCCATATTTTAAGGACTGATACACGGCTCTCAATTACATTTAATTTCATATTCAAAAAAGCTACGATTTCCTTTTCCTCCATGTGGCTATAGTCCCACCACTCCTCTTAACCGTCCTCATGATGAGATCATTTCCTGAGATGACTGCAGCCAACAAAGAGCCACGTGTGACAGAAGGGCAGTCTAATGTCCACTAGCTGGCTGCAGACAGAGAAAGGGGCTGGGGCTTGGAGGAGAATGGGAGTTCACTGTCGCCAGAGGAAAAAGAAGGTGGTCTTGATAGAGCATCACATGACACCTTGTTGAAGCCCACCCACTTCACTGGTCCTTGCTGCTCCAAATCTACGTGCAGGGGCCAGGAGAGCTGTGGTCCTGGATGAAGGGGGGCAGGACTGACAGCCAAATAGTTGCTGGTAAAGTACGTTCAAGTGTTGAGAAGCACCGGAGTCCTATATGCACAGGGTCTAAAAATCACTACCAGAACTTAAGACAATTCGACAGCTCTCCCTTGTTCTGTCATTCACATACACACACACTACACATTCTGCCTAGTTGCTCATCCCTATCATCATTACCAAAAAAATTTAAATTTACAATTATGATATAGTATACAGTGAGCCCCTACACTGTACAGCACAGCATGTAATCTATCTACAAAACTCAATTACAATTGCAAAAAGGATACAAAAATTCATTGATTAATTCAGGCAAAGCCCGAAGTACTGTATATGTGAAAAAAGATTTTACTCTTTTCTTCCATAACATTCTTTCCCCATGATCATAAATCTCTGAGCATTGACTTTCCATCTTAGGAAAGTGAATATCATCCAAGGCAGCACATAAATCACCTCAAGAATAGTTATTCATCATAGGCAAATAAAATTGTAAGCCAGGCAGATGGTGAAAAGCTCATTTATACTGGTATAATTTCATAGAATAAGGCAGAGAAAGAGGGAAGCAGAGGGTGTTGGGAAAATTGGGACCACATTTATCAGAAGAGAATAAATACTCAAAACAACAGAATACTAGAAATCATCATACCACATCTCCACAATCTCTTCACCTTCTCACCTGTGGTTCAGATCTGACTTTCCCTCTTTATGGTAACAGGAATAACAGGAAAGAAAAGAACAGAGAAGGAGGAGGGAAAATGCATACTAAAAGCACTACAGTTTTTTGCCCTTTTCATTCACCAGTTTCAAAGCACTTAATCCTTTGGGTACTGCTGCAGAATAGGAGACATTATACCACTTAGCTGATTTTCTTCATATGGCTCCAGTTCACAAATGACAAATCCAAGGTGGATGTCTCCCCAACACTCTGGTTGGTATTTATGGCACAAAGCCACACTGATCTGGGGGAAGAGGGGAGAAGGGAAGCAACACAGGGACCCCTCCTAAGGCTATCCCCAAATACTTGCTTAATTCCAGTGTTGAAATCCATTACACTCTATTGGCCCCTGAGAAAATTCTCCCTCTCTCTTATAAAAGCAGCCAAGAAAACAAAACCTTATTATTATCTATTACCCACAAAAAGAAAGAGAGGAAGAGAAAAGGAAAAGGGATGGAGGGAGGAACACGTCTTATAAAAAGTAGCATAAAATTAAATTAATCCCCCAAAGCTGCACAGGAAATCATACTGCCATGCCTTACAGTCAGAGAGCTTATTAATGCTGTCAGAAACCAAGTTCAAGAAACCCTTGAAAAATGCAAACAGGGCTTAGGTTTGTGTGTGATGGTTATATTTGTTGTTGAATTGTTAACAAGAGAAAAAAGGAGGGCAGAAAACTACTTTGTTTGCAAGATAGAACGGAGCTCTTAGTCATGGAAGGCACAACAATTACAGCCTACTTTAGGGTACCATAAAAACATGTCTTCAGATTCCACATCATCTCACAGATGGTCATCTAATTGCTACAGGCCTCAGGTAGACCTGCGGCCACATCAGGACTGACATGGTCTTTGCATACTAACCTGGAACCAGTACTGGGCTGAAAACCACTTCTGCTTCTAATCTCAAGAAATAAAACATAACTACAGTAAGTTCCTCTCTTAACACAGTTGATAGATCTTGCTACTTTAACACAAACAACATATAACAAAACCAATTTTACTCTCATTCTCTCTCCGCCACCCCTCTTCTTTTAAATCTATAGTCCTATTGGATTAGGGCCTCACCCTTCTGACCTCATTTAATTTTAATTGCCTCCTATTGACCCTACCTCCCAGCTATAATCACATTGGTGTTTAGGGCTTCAATATATGAATTGTTTCTATGAGTTTGCCTACTTTACATATGGCATAGAAGTGGAGTCATGCAGCATTTGTTCTTCTGTGACTGGCCTATTTTACTTAATATTCTCAAGGCTTATCCACATTGTAGCAAATGACAGTATTTCCTTCTTTTTAAAAGTCAAATAATAATCCATTACATGTACATATCACACTTTCTTTAGTCATTCATCCACTGATAATCATTCAGATTGTTTCTACCTCTTGGCAATTATGAATAATGCTACAATGAACATACAAGTACCAATAGCTCTTCAAGATCTTGAATTCAGTTCTTTGGGATGAATACACAAAAGTGGGACTGCTAGATTATTTGGTAGTTCTACTTCTAATTTTTTGAGGAACCTCCATACTGTTTTCCAGAAGCCTGTATCTCTGAGGCCATCATTAGTTGTTATACCAAACCTGGAACCACTTATTGTCAGGATTCCTACTGTGTGATAATATTAATTTGCTTCAGCTACTAATTGTTGGGTTCTTATTTTGCATCTGAAAGAATCCAGTGGATACAGGCGATGGTAGGAGATACAAAAAAGGGCATTTGCTTGAAAGAAAGGAAGTCAGATATCAATCTTGTCTGTACGACTGACCAGTTTTGTGACTCTTGGCAAGTTACATATCCACTCCAGTTTGGAGAGTGGCCATTTAACCCTGAAAGACTATTCCAATTCTAAGATTTAGTGATTTAAAAGCAATGATTCAAAAAGATAAATGTCTGATCTCTAGGATCTGAGAAGGAGATGCAATCAAACTGATGACAGGATGGGGAATGGGTGGGAAGGGGTAATCACATTAAACACAAACTTGTAACAGATTCTAAATGTGATCAACATTTGGAACTGAACTTCATGAGGTTATTAAATAACGTAATTTTCAACCCTTACAAGCCAGTGATAGCTATCTTATTCCTTGTTCAAACAGTTGACTAAGAAATGTGTCAAATTAAACTTTAAGATTAAAAATTTGTGTGTCTCCCATGTAGGAGGCCCCAGGCCCTTTCCTGTCCCGCACAGACCAGCGCCAACCTGTGGCGTGAAACTATGTCGAAGACTAATGACATACAACTATGGAGACTGCTCTGGGCCAATATCTCTCTCTCTCTCTCTCTCTCTGTCAAAAACAATAAAAATAAATCTTTTTTTTTTAAAGAATTATCCAAAGGATCAGAACAGCATATTCCCTTATTTTCAAAAGTCTGTCACCATACCATGCCTGATACCCTCACTGAACATCTATCAACCTATCCATTTATGTATTGTGAAGATGAAGAATCAAAAGATAACAAAAATGGGTGGAGGGAATTATACTGGTCAGGCTTCAACTTGAAAGTCTGAAGATTTCAAAATGATAGCTCTGTATGTTATTAAGTGGTTCAAAAGTTCATTGTTAAAATGACAATTCAACCAAGGACATAAAAATTCTTCTTGAGGCAAAATTCAGCTAAATCTTTTATATCTGTCTCTTTCCTTTATTGACAAAATAATGTTCCTACCTTAGGGAAAGGGGGGATTATGACATGCTTACTTGGAAAGTCAATTCTGCAATTTTCTAACCAAACCCCATCTGGCTAATTTATATGCTGATCTGTTGCTCAGTACTTAGAGATATCACATGAAGCCTTTCTAAACGTGCTGGCTTTTGGCGGTATAGTTGTATGTGGTCTCTTTATAGTATTGTTGTCATTGCAATTCAGACAATTAACCAGGCAAAGCTTCTAATGAAACAATTGACCTAGGGGTTGATAGGAGCTGACAGCGAGCTATTCACCCACAGGATTAAAAAACGCTCTGCTCAGTCTCCAGTGGAGGGATTAGTTGTACTGATTCTCCATCTTATCCCTCCAGGCCAAAGGTAGGTGTCCAGGCACCATACATTTGCCTCAAATGATTAACAGAACCTTAATTTGAAATACTCCTCTTTTTGCTATTTTATCCAAGGGGGATTTGAGGCAGTTTTTAAAGTCTACTAAATGTTCTTCAACTGGTGATGAATAAACAAATTCTGGATCCAGTAGGTACTACTCAAAATAAGACGTCGTGAAGTACCGATTAAAATAACAACATGGATGAATCTCCTATGCATTATGCTAAATGAAAGAACTGGCCCCCAAAAGGCTACATACTGTATGATTTATCTGACATTCTGGAAAAACCAAAACTGTATGGACAGAAAACAGATGAGCAATTGCCAAGAACGAGGGGGAGGAGTTAACCATAAAGGCAGGCAAGGAAATTTTGGAGAGTGATGGAACTATTCTAGATTTCTTAAAAGTGCACTCTAAAAGGGCAAATTTTATTCATTAAAAATTATACCTCAATATACTTAACTTTTAAGAAAAATTAAAGTTTTGTCCCTCAGACACATCCTCCAGGAAGGTGGGTCTACAGGGCAAGATGTGAGCTCTGTCATTGGGGACTGTCTCCATGGGGCCCCCCCTGTTTTCCTCTTCCAGCAGCCCAACAGTCATGCCCTAGGGCAGGGAACAGAAGCCACTCCAGGTATTTCATTCAGAAAGGGATTTGGTGTCAGAATTAGGTGCTTCCAGAGTCACTGAGAGACCTGGAGGAGAAGTCCCCTGTAGAATTTTCAATTCAAGGACACGCCACTGTAGGAAACACAATCCAAAGGTCAGGAAGCTGCTACCACCTCAACAGCTAATCACGCCATTGCACTGGGACTAAGGCCCCAGATCAAAGGGCTACCCCTCACACACATCTCCACCACCTGGCCTGCCAGCAGCACCAGCAAGAGGAACTGGGTCTCCACCTCAGGCCCGCGAACCTCACAGAAATGCATTGACGAAACCTGTCATGCACTTAGAAATACAGCAGGAAGAGTCTGGGGCATGGACTTGTTAGGTTTCCAATACAAACAGAGGAATGAAAGTTCAATACCAGAGGAGAGCCAGGCCCCAGTCTCTCCCCAATCACCCTTCTTCCTGGCTTTACACAAGGCAGTTTTGGATAAAGAAGGCACAAAAACCTGATTCTGGGAGCTGGGCACATAATGCGATGCATGGGTGATGTGATGTGGAGTTGT
>PVKE010035537.1:0-16834 GCA_004027555.1 Craseonycteris thonglongyai
CCTCCCCCCCCCCCAATAATTGTATCTAATACATTTTTGCAACCACTTTTTGTGCAGAATAATATATTAAGAAAAGAGATCATATCTGACATTGTGAGTTCTAAGATCAGGTGGAAGTGGGGAATGCCGTTTTTACCATTTTATAAGCAGACTCATTTAACTCACTAATTTTCTGCCATCTAACTCACCTTTAAGTCTCATGACATCTGAAGTTTCTGAGTTGTTTTCCTTACTGTTTCAATTTCCTCAGAAGATAGGATCTGGTCAGAGATTTGAAAGCAGGAGTGAATAAGCAGAGAAGAGGGGAGTAAATTGCCTGGCTTGTGGTTTATAGAAGGGTTCAAGGGTATATTGTTCTCTATATGGATTTTTACCATGTTTCAGTCTTCAGTCCCATAACTCACCGTCCTTTCTGTTTCTTCCATGGTATAACTTGCTCCAAATCCTGGGCTTCGCCTGTTTTTCTGCCAGACAAGTGAGTTTATTTCTGATTAATTTCCCTTTGGATAATCTCAGTTAACAGCAGCAGCTCCCACCCTACTCCACCAAGACCAGAGGTTTTGGGTTTAGACTGCCATTCATATTCACAAAGGACAACAGTTTTCACTGAATACAAAGTTTATTTGTCTTTAAGAAAGACTAAATAAGAGAGATCACGGCATGTACAACAACATCATCAAGGACTCATGATTCCTAAGTGTGGTTAGGAGAGGATGTTGATTGGGTGTAAATTATCTCAGCTTTAGGAAGCCATTAACTTTCTTTGATATTATTGATGATCCAGATACTTGTATTCTTTTTCTGATGCAGCTGAAACCCAATATTTATAAGTTATTCATCAATTAGAAGTTACTAATTAATTAGAGGATAGCCAATTAACAATCTCTACAACTAGATACAGAGGCTTGGTTCAATATATTGCAATCTCAGGAACTCTCATTTTTCTTGGATCTGATATAGTCCTGTATATTCCCATTTCTCTGTTACTAATTTCAGTTTCTGTATAAGTTTTCTAGGACTGCTGGAACAAAGTACTACAGACTGGGTGACTTAATGGAAATTTATATCTTCACAGGTCTGGAGGCAAGAAATCCAAGATCAAAGTGTTGGCAGGTTTGGTTTTATTATGACTCTTTTCTCTTTGGCTTATAGAAGGTTGGCTTCTCCTTTCTGTGTTTTCACATGGCCTTGCTTCTGTGTGTACCTGTTTCATTATCTCCTCTTCTTCAGAACCCACCAGTCATATTGGGTTAGGGCCCACCCTCATGGCCTCAATTAACATTAATTGCCTCTTTAAAGACCCTATGTCAAAATACATTTTCAGGTACTGGCAATTAAGACTTCAACATCTGAATTCTGGGGAAACACAATTCAGTCTATAACAGCCCCTTATCGTCAGAAAAACCTAGAGGCAAAAGGAAAGAACCAGATGAGCAACTTACTTTTCCTTTGACTGTTCATCTCTTGTCCACATTCTAAATTGTTTGACATCCTTTATCCCCTCTTCTATCTTATCCTCTTTGTCCTTTTGGTTTGTATCTTTTTATCTCTCTCCTTATTGCATCAGCAGTTTATTAAGAAAATAGAAATAAACATATGTGTTTAATTTACTACATACAACCAGGAGTACCCACTTCACAGATTCAACCATTTTGAGCCAAATTAATAGAAATTATTCTATATAATGCTCTAAAATCCAAGAGAAAAATTAGAAGTCAGGAACAATTATCTAACAGTTGCTCAATTTTACTAAGTAGATGCTTTATTATTTTTCTTTTAAAACTAAGTCTAATGTCCAGGAATGGCTGAACAATATTAAAAAACAAAAACAAAAACAAACGCTACTATAAACACAGCAAATGACTCAACGCTATAGGTAACTCAGTATGAAAGGAAACAACCACAGAATTCTATGGGCTAGGTATGAATTCTTCTTTGCTAGTCTCCTAAAAGGTCTGGTAGAAATAATGAAGCACTTATTAGTTTCCCATCTAAAGACAAATGATAATAGAGAACTTTTCATTCATTCTGACTTACTTTAGGAAAGAAATAGTAATACTGCCCTTATGTATTTTCTAGCAATAGCAGATATATAATATTATCAGAATGTGGTGTTAAAAAATCTCCAAAATCTCATCTGTTGAGAGATATCTCAAATGTTTAGAACATCGATTCTTTTACAAATAAAAGCATAAGGCCTATATATTATTTTATCTGCCATTTCTGAGCGAAAGTTTCCTCTTTAACTAGGATTTCTTTATTCAAACATTTAACCTTGCTAACATATAAATATGTGACCATTTGGCATACAAGTCATAAGGTCTTCATTCTTTGAGTGAGATTTTTGAGAGTCAAATAGTTTTTACTTCAAAGCATAAGCCATGCTCACTGAAGAATACTGAATTAAAAAATTATTTAAATATCACAGATGACAATGCAAATCATTAACTCTTAGAAAACTCAAATCCCAGTGGTTTCAAATATGTCAGGGTAATTTAACAAAACACATTGTAAATCTGTTGAGTAGATCATTTCATTGGGCCAACATTTTTTTTAGTTTAACAGATCTATTTACTTAAGAACACCCTGTAGCCTTATAAAAGACATTTCATATTGTATACCATAGCTGACTGTCATTATGTAACGATTAAATTGCCATTTCACTCTAGAATGAATTTTTTTCTGACAATTATGAATTATAGTAATAATAGACAGGTAAAATCAAATTTGCTATATAGATTGTTTAATTTCCTCATTGCTATAAGAATACAACTCTAACCAAAAGTCATACTTTGATGTTTAATAAAACTGTAGAGATTTTCTAAGCATTCATTTTAGTTCTTATTTTAATATGAGAAAAACAATTACACTATTTTTAGATTTATAATATTTATGCTGGCAAAAGGGATGACAAAATATTTAACAACATAGTCCATGAGAATTTTTTTAGACATTCTGTCAAATAAAAATATTTCTTTAATTTACAAAATTTTAACTGCAAATTTGGATTAAATAAAATGATTCACAATGATGCCAAAAAAGAGCCAAAACTTAGTATAAAATATCAAAGAGCCTTTTGTAATGTTATCAAATATAAAATGAAATTTGTGACTTTCTTATTGGTAATCATACTATTAAGACCAAAGCTATATAATGTGCATATTAAAGTGTGTGTTACTACAGATTTTTCTTTGTTCTTTTTGCTTACAGCAAACTTTAAAAAATGGAATATTTTAAGGGTGAAAAGACAAAAAAAAAGAAATCGGGAGCAAGTATAGAGGAAAAAAATAGCATTTGTGGTAAAAGTCTTTGTGTCAAATATGCAAAATAAATTTTACAATTATTATTTTACTTGCTGAGAGGCAGATTATCTGGAACTATTCTCACTCATTTCCTGAAACATAAGTCTAACCCTGTTGTGTGTACATTCCCTCATCTGTCAAATGGGGATATTGCCAAAGAAGCACATCAAAAGTGAATAAAACCACAAGTATGGATAAAATTGAATTTTCACCATCATTAAGTTCCTCACAAAACAAGAGAAAACACCCAAACCATTCTGGAAGAGGTGTTAGTGGTTAACAGGAACTATTGCCCTGGGAAACCCACGGCATACAAGTAGCATAGAAAGACAGGCATTTGAAGACAACCTCTGTCAGGGAAGCCCTGTTGAGGCCACTTCCTCAGATATTGTCAAAAAAGTTGAAAACATGTAGTGGAAGATACAAGATTGAATAAAAAGCAGCTTGCAGAAAAGGTTGGAGTATCACCTACAACCGTTTTAAATATTCTGCATCAGCATCGAAGGATGTCAATAGTCAGTGCAAGATGGGTACCAAGAATGCTCACGCCACTTCAAAAACAACAGCATGTGCAGTGTTCATGACAATCTTGGACCTCTGCAAAAAGAGCAAAAATGAAGTTTTAAACTGGATTGTCACTGGACATACAATTTGGGTTCATCATTATGATCCTGAGTCACAGCAGGACTCCATGCAGTGGCATGAAAAGAGCATGCCACCCCCTAAGATGTTCAAGGTGTCACAATCAGCTGAAAAAAATCAGGCTACTGTTTTTTGGAATATGAATGGTATTCTGCTGATTGATAAGGATAAGGGTGTCACAATAACTAGACAGTACTATTCAAGTACATTGAAATGGTTAAAAGAGTCTGTGAAGAATAGAGGAGGGAAATGGACAAAAGTGGTGCTGCTTTTGCATGACAACATGCCCATGCACAAGAGCAATGTTGTATTGGCTACTCTTCACAACTGTGGCTTCCAAAAGTTAAACAACCCTCCCTACAGTTGAAACTGGGTTTCATCAGATTATTTGTTTACAAATGTGAAAAAAACAGCTTTGAGGTAATAACTTTACAGATGATAAAGTGGTAAAAGCTGCACTTTGAATAAAAAAAACACATTTTTTGAGGGTATAAATAATTTAAAGATCTAAAAAGTATGTTAGGGTTAAGGGTGAATATATTGAAAAGGAAAAATAATCATTTTTTTAACTCTTCTTCCTTTTTATTTCACGAATTTCTTAACCACCCTGTACGTAAGGCAATTTGAGCAACATGTGCATATTAGTTAGTGTCATACAAGCATTTGACATTATTTAGTCCTCAGACACTTGCAACAAATTTCAGCAAATATAATAAAATAGATTAGTATGGGATCTGGGAACCCTGACATATTGACATACAAATAAGATTTGGCTCATGGACATAACCAGAAGCAACCCATTGAGACATTTTTTTTTTAAGATTTATTTTATTGTTTTTGACAGAGACAGAGAGAAGGGGGAAGGGCCCAGAGTAGTCTCCATAGTTGTACATCATCAGTTTTTGACATGGTTTCAGTCCACACAGGTGGGCAGGGGCTGCACAGGGCAGGAACTAGGCTGGGAGCCTCCCCCATAGACCCCAGAAAGAACTGAGCTGGGATTATTACTTTTTCCAAATCAGAATTGCAATGTTGATATATATTTCATCATGTATGAAAACTTACATAAATATAAATTCACTTATTCATACACACTTCTAATATCTGTAGTAAAGATGTTCAAAATAAGCTATGAAAAATTAAACATTCCAATGAAATACACACAAAAAAAACAAAGGTTTATGGATAAATATTATAGCTATAGAAAAACATCAGAATGAAAATGGTTAGAATAAATATCTAAGTGAATTTTATTATTACCAATTAAAATCTACCTTTATTCATTGTGAATCATTAAGAATGCCATAATAGCATTCTTTAATCTGTTACATTATTAAAAGAAGTACTGAGGACTATAAATTATTTTAAATCCAAGTAAATCAAAGAGTCTTTATTTTTGGAAGTAATATCCAGCAGGCCACTATTAGATTCAATTGCCAGTATCCAGAACATAAAATCCTTAGATAAGTTATAAAGAAGAAAGGAAGCTGGGATGGCTCAGCAGGTTAAGCACTTGCTTTGCAGCCCTGGAGACTGAGGATTGAATCCTGGGCCCGGCCCATGTGATCCCATATACTGAGCTAGGGTGTGCCCCCAGTTCAGTTCTTGCCGGGGCCTATGCGGGAGGCTCCCAGCCCAGTTACTGCCCTGCGTGGCCCCATGCCCATCTGTGGAGTGAAACTATATGGAAAACTAACGCTGCCAAGTATGGAGACTGCTCTGGGCCCTCCTCCTTCTCTATATCTCTCTGTCTATCTCTCTCTCTCTGTCAAAAAACAATAAAAATAAATCTTAAAAAAAATTATAGGGAAGCCGGGATGGCTCAGTGGGTTAAGCGCTCACTTTGCAGCGCCGGGGACAGTGGATCGAATCCTGGCCCCGGCCTGTGTGGAACCATATGCTGAACTGGGAGCTCCCCCAGTTCAGTTCTCTCTCAGTCTCTGTATCTCTCTCTCTCTCTCTCTCTCTCTCTCTCTCTCTCTCTCTCTCTCTCTCTCTGTCAAAAATAAAAATAAATAGTGTCTTTAAAAAAAAAAAATTATAAAGAGTAGAAACACTAACTTTAGATAAAAAGACTTTGAAGAGTTTTAGTACACAAAGAACATCTAGTTATTGATGACTATTTGATATGGATTTCATAAGCAATAAATCAGAAACATAGGTTCTTTTGGTTCATACACCACCCTAGACCTAACAAATCCAAATTTTTTCAGCATCTACAGATGGTTCCTTTGAACCTTAAAGTCTGATCATTGCTGAACAAGATGCTTTCTAACATTGTATACTTTTATACTTTAATTCTTTGAATTCCTGAAATAGAAAGCAGTGTAGGAAAAATAATCTACATCTAAGCTGATGCTGAAGAAAGCTAGATAACCAAATAAATATAACCAAGTAGAACCTGAATTCTTGGATTTACACACTTTAGTCCCAATGTTATTTGAGGTACACAATTGTGCAATTACAGGCAAGTTATCTCAAATGACCAAAGTTGTATCCTAGATTATTTCCAAGGGGAAAGAAAAACACTTAGAAATTTAAATTTCTATTAATTGAGTAACCTTCAGCCTGACTGACAATTTAACATTTAAAAAAAAAAAGTAAGCTTTAATTTATTAACTCAACGTGAGGTGTTGGAAAATTAAAACATTTCCACATTTGCATAACAAAATTTATTATCTGTAATTAACTAACCTTTAGAAAATTCATTTTTAATTTCCTCCTGTCAACATATCTGGAAAATGTCAAGTTAACAAGTATTAACAAATAAGCAGCTCTATTAGTGTAGAAGCTACAGGAAGCATTAGATGAATGAACCAGTCAAGTCCTAAGTTAATTAAAGAGTTGCCATTATATCACATTGTTCACCTAAAAACATATGGAGAAATATTTTATATCATTGGTAAATGACAACAAAATTATAAGACACCATTTTGTACACATGAATCAATTAAAGAAATCTATTTAATCAGCACTTGGAATTCCTGTATATTTATAACACTGTTTTATATAAAAACACACCCTAAACATAAAAATCCAATTGCCCTAATTCTAATCTAATTGTTCTCATTAAATTTTAATATAATGTGCATATATTTTTATTATTCAATTTTAGAAGCCACAGTTTACAGTTGTATTTTCAGAATCTTTAATGATATTTTAGAAATTAATTTATTGCACTCAACTCTTGATATAAAAAAAAGGTAAGAAAGAATTAAAATGCATAGTCCCTCATTATAAAATTTGGTTTATGAAATATATATGTGTGTGTGTGTGTGTGTGTGTGTGTGTGTATGCCATTCTTCACATTGGCTCTGATGGTAAAAATATTTTTTAATAAAAAAATTAACACCAACATAACCCTCTGTTTATCTCTAGAGTCCATCAAGCTCTGCTAAATGCTATATTGATTCATTACAATTCATAGAAAGAAAGCAGTGATGGCAGATGGTATTATGAATTTAAATTAGATCCAATATGCAGAAGGGCAGCAGGGAATCCTGTGTATCAGTTTCCGGAATGCATGACACCAGTCATATTGTGTGCTTTGCAAAGTAGTCAGGTCTTCACTATTCCACACACAATTTTTTCCCATTTCACTAGAGTTCTTTATTTTCCTCAAGATACTAGTTTGTTCACTCATCAGACTCTTTCACCCTGACACAAGAAATCTAGGGTATTGATGAAGAAAAATGTAAAACAAAACAAATACCTTTTCAGACAGTTTTAGGGACGCTGGGATGGCTCATCAGGTTAAGCACTCACCTTGCAACCCCAGAGTCTGAGGATCGAATCCCAGCCCCATGTGCTGAACTGGTGTGTGGCCACCGTTTGATTCTCACCCAGGGCAAGTTTCTCATGTGGGAGGCCCCTTGCGCAGGCCCTGCCCTGCACGACCCCTGCCCACCTCTGTAGAATGAAATTATATCGAAAATTAATGACTTACTACTATGGAGACTGCTCTGTGCCCTCCCCCTTCTCTGTGTCTCTCTCTGTCTCTCTCTGTTAAAAACAGTACAACAAATCTTTTTTTAAAAAGGCAGTCTTAGACAGCGATCCATATATATATATATATAGTTATATATAGTGATATCTTATTTTTGTCAACAAAATTAAATTAAATATAAAATATAAATTACATGAAGTAGAAACTTTATATTATTTTTTTAAATCAGACTTAATAGATAAGAATTTAGCTTTTTTTTATACAATGCTACAAAAATTTTAAAGAGAATACAAATCTTTAGAGGAATTCAATCACTTCACATCCCTTATTTTCTATCTCAAGAATTGGCAACACCATCTATGCACATATCAATACCAGAAACTTTGGATTTATCCATGTCCTCCAGATTTTATACCCTAAAATTCTCTCAAATCCTTCCACTTCTCTCCACGCCCACCAAATCCACCGTGGTCCAAATTAACATCACCTGTGGCTGGTAAATGGATTGCTGCACTACTATCCACAGCTCTAGGAGGGGATTCAATTTCACCAAAATTAAACTGTTCTCTCAACTTTCACAGAAATATCTTTAAAAAGCTATTATTTTTCTAATCTTAAAGATTACAAATGAAAAAAGTAATTACATCACATTATTTACATCAGAAGACAATTTAATAGATTATTATTCCAATGTAGCAAAACAGGCTTTTCTCAAGTCAATATTATAACTACTTACTGCCTTACTAACCTGACCATTTCACACCCTTGTGCCTTTCCTCTGCCCCTAGAACTCTGGTGTTTTCTCTTGGCTCTTTATTACCTCATGCCTATCTCTGTCTTTGCACTAACCACATCACCAGTTTCTGTTTAGGTGTTCACTTCACACATGGCACTGTAAGTTCTAAATGGTAGGAACTATGTCATATTCCTTTATTTCTAAAGCTTTGTGCTATTCTCAACATATAAGAGGGACTTAGTTAAACCCTGCATAAATCCAAGAAGTTGCTTTATCATTTCATTTTATGTCACATTTGATGCAAAAGGAATTATATTGAAGTCACAATTGCTTTTCTCAAGTAAAAGTGCAAACTATCCTTCATAATATTTTATTTCTTAAGGGTATGAAAGGTCTTTCCCCCATACTAATTAAATACCAAATTGGTGTCCTTCCCAGCACCAGTTCTCTAGTTCTGCAAACCAACTGGGCATTCAACAATTCAACTGAATTACTTATTGATATTTACAACTATCAAATGTAGTATCAGGAAAACCAGGTGTGGGGAATTTAATTCTTTAAAGATAAACTGCTTTAATTTGTGTGTAAATTATTCTCTGCTTATTTATTCTTGTATTTTTTAGTTCATTTGACAGAGTTGATTTGCAGTATTTTTCTTGTCACTAAATTAAATCTGCCCAGCTGAGAAGGAATCAACTAGAACAGCAACAGCTAATGAATAGCTAATGCTGTTTACCATGCAATTATCTTGCCTGAAATAACAGGATTATGTACAGCAGTTGATAGGATAATTTATCGGGATATAGTCCTACTTTTTAAAGGTTTCATCTTAAATCATGCAAAATGCATTTTGACAGCATTTTCAAGTTTCTAATAAACTTACAAAGAATTTTTGAAATATATTTTCTCACATTATTTTTACATATTTTCTCCTAAGTGCTATCATCTTTTTTCTAGAAAGGGAACAATGGTACTACCTTTTAATTGTTGTGAAGAGTACTTGTACAAGGAGACTAGAGTAAAACATCTGTGAATGAATTATTCACGGTGAAACAGATTTCATGTGGTGTATTTATTCCTTGGATCAGATTTTACATGCAGAGATTCGACTAACAAGTTACCCATTAATAATAATAAATGTTTATTGTTTACATTTATTGAGGGCTTACTGTAGGCCCTCTGTTTTAAGCCCTTTACATTTATTAATTACCAATCAATTATCTGACAATGAATAAGATTGGAGAAGGATTGATCCCAATCCTTATCTGACCAGTTATCTGACCAGAGGGATCAGACACTGGCATTAAAACAACCAGATAAGACTGATAATCTGGCAGTACCATTTGATAGTTGAAGAAAAAACAAACAACAACAAAAAACACTTTAAAGAACAATTGAGATACTTACATAGACTTCAATCCAAGTACTCATTGGAAGTCAAGGAGCAGCATATTTTTTCTTCAACTTCCAAGAATTAGTTTTCCATAATAATGTTTCAGTATTATTTCAGATCAGACCCCTAAAATACTGTTATAAGATCCTCATTGATTTTAATTAAATTGTACAAAATGTGATTTCTCCTTCTTCTGTAGATTTTATTCATTTCCCGTGTGCACACAATAATACACATTCAGAACAGGTTCAGAGAACAGGGGTTTGTACTGAAACACACAGTGCAGGTTTGCTTACCCAGCAAACTCTCTTGTCTCTTTCCTTCCAGCAGTTATGATTTTAATGCCTCAAGCCAATTCAGTTCTTCCTCCCTGTTCTTATTCAGGCATAGGACAATAGAAGGAAGAAGGGAGAACACAATAGCAAACCATGTATTTTTTGTCTATTTTATACAAATAATAGCACTCAGCTTCCAGTGAAAACTATTCAAAGGCAGACTGAACTCTCAGATTTGTTGGAACCTCCAAGAAATCAGAATATTTTCCGCTACATAAAATAAGTAATGACTCACCAAACATAGTTTCTAAAATCCAGTGAGAGAAAGTCTGCCTTAAATTTTTTTCTAAAATTACGATAATGCTATCTTCCTCTACAGCAAGTAGAAAAGACTTAGGTAAAAACATATCATTGTTAGATCCTAAAATGTAGACCAAAATAGTGAATCTAGAGTTCAAACTAATTAAAAGATCCACTAGAAATGTACATATGTGTTTAATACACTTTACAAGGTACTTTAATTATTTTAAAATCATTTTGGTCTCTTTATTTCCATAAAATTTCATGGTCATAATCTCCTCTATTGAAATTTACTATGACTTCAATTTTCCTTCACAGTTGCTAGTCATTCTTCTCAAGAAGAGAAATGATTTGGAAAATGAAGCAGAATAGGATTTCCCTGCTGCTTTCAATCCAGAAGATACTATGGGGTGGAACCCGCCTGGGGGGGTCCCTGCTGATCCTTAATGTTCCATCAGCATTACTAAAGAGTCACCCTAACCAACAGTTTTATCTATTTCTTTCCCCATGTAGAAAATACAATTATTGACTCTGAGGGAGATTTTCATAGAATAATAAAACTACCCTAAGACCTCCTAAAGATCATGATTAAGGAATTCATCCACTCAGTCATTCATTAATTCTTATACACACACATATGTACAAGGATAAATACATTTGTCACACTCTACTAAGACTTATGTTAAAATGGTGATACTCTTTTTTTTTTGTAAGACTGGCCACTTTTATTACACAGTGAAATTGTGATTTTAGGTAACATGATGAGAATAGGTCATACTAAAATTGGAATGGAGATGGATATATCATATATATCAAAGACCCACATAAAATTCATCACATTCAACTTACATTTTACAAATCTTATTTTCAATATTTCTAATATCTGAGCACAACGCAAACTTTAGAACAACTCTGGCTCTTTTAAGCAGTAGCACATATTAACACAATTTAAAAGACTAGTATAAGAATTACACATCAGTATATATGTATATATATTTAGTTGTACTGAGATAGTTGTTTTTAATTTATAATGACTTCAGCAATTATAAACTGAAGACATTTTTCTACTTTCTTGATTTTTATGTCTTTTAGGCACCACTTATGATCAATGTTTCCAGTATTGTTTGAAAAATATGTGACCATTTCACACTGTACTCATATATCAACTCATTATGTTGTACACCTTAAACTAGTACAATGTTATATGTCAATTATATCTCAAATAAGTAAATAAATAAATAAATCTGATATATTAAATCAGGTTTATTAATGCCAATTTATTTTACTTTGCAGAAGTGTTTGCATTTTAAAAAGTGATTTCTAATGAAGGACTATCAAATTCCATGATACCTTTTTAGGAACAATATTTGTAGAGGATGGACAACCTACAAAAATGAACCATAAGAAACTGTTTCTTCCATCCATATCAAGACCCGTTGTGAAACTAATATAAGCAAAGCATTACATAAAAGCAAGGACCCCACAAAGAGATGAATAAATGCATGTGGGCTATATTACTCAATGAGAGAATTGAATCCAAATCAACTTGGCCCCAATTGAACTTTTGTAGCTTTACTGCTTTAAAGCCAACATGGCGTAGTAAAGAGATCAAAAGCCACAGATTGTGTGTGATTTTGCCAGTCACTGGTTGGCTAGCTAATCTCCAAAACCTTGGTCAAACTCTCTTGCCTCCAGAGTTGGCAACTCTGGCCCACTGTCCAAATTGTCCGTGTGTTAATTGTATAGCAAATTTTACTGCAGCACAGCCACACTCATTCATCTATGCATTTTCTAGGACTGCTGATGCCCTACAATGACAATTGAGTAGTTGCAGCAGAGACCATATGACATTCAAAGCCTAAAATACTTACTATGTGATACTTTACAGAAAATGTTTGCTGAGCTCCAGAAGTTGTCCAGTTCAAGGAAAACACGTATCTCCTTACTCACAGGACCTACCTACCCTCCTTCTAGTGGGTTCTGTTATCGATCATTCCTTCCCTCTGTAACTTTTTTGCCTATGGTTCTTTGATTCTACTTTCTACCATAGACCTCTTATCTCTTAACAGTTCCTTTTCATTCTCTTACTCTATTTCTTAAATTCTGGGGTCCCCAAAATTTCATCTCTAGGTCTTCTAATTTTCATTTACACACTTTCTCACATAATTTTCTTTACCCCACAAGACTAAAAAATTTCCAATAGGCCAATATATCCCTTCTTCTCTCACCATACTTACCTCATAGATTACAAAATGTGATGGTATTTTCAAAGCTTTTCTCCATTTGACTATGTTTCTAGTACTTATCAGTAACTAAAACATATGGAATATTCAGTAAATAGAATAGCTTTCTATATATTTCTACTCTCACTCTCCCTTTTAAAATTGACCTGTAGTTGAGAGTCTTTCTTATTTTGAGATCTTATCAGTGTCATGCACCATAAGGAATAAAAACATCCTAAGAGATCTATCTGATCCTCTGACACACTGAAACTAAGAGCACTGTGAAGCTCCTCTCTCAGGAATTGCTTCAATTAATACAATTTCACAAATACATCAAACTAAGAAACTGTTCTAAAAACAATAGAGAAAAACATGCCATCATGGAAGAAGCATAATAATTAAATACGATACATTCTGAATAATAAAGAAAGAACAGTAGACAAAATAACTCAGATCTCAATCTCCATACTTAATAGAAAAAATAAATAAAACAGCTCTCATAATTATAACTGGTGTCCCCTTGCATAGAAACAAACTATCAAGTACATAAAAATAAAATAGCTCAATTTTCACCCCCTTTATGCCATTATACACATGACCATAGGTCTTTATACCTTCTATGTAAGAAATTCCCTACTGCCTTAACATACCTAAAACTAAATATGCTTTTTGTGATACACAAAATAATTTCCAGCTAAAAAACTTCAAAGAGCAACAGTTAAATATATAAATGATCCTTCAGCAAGTGTGAAGGGACTAAATCTTCCAATCAGAGTTGAGACATGGTTCAAGACTGCCGTTGGTATTTGTAATAAAGTTGTCTTTCTTCCCTATGCCCTTTTTCATGAAAAAAAAAATTCACAGAGCCTGAAATATGAGTGATATGGCTGCCTCAGAAACACCAGCCAACTTGGAATTATAACTTACACTGATGGAGCTTTTGTGAAAATAAAATAAAAGCAAGGAGAAAAACAGATATAATTATAAAAGACACTAGAATATGGAAAAGAGATTAAACCTTATTAAAATATAATTTCTAGGCATTAGCAACAGTTCTATAATTCATAATATAACAGTTGACTGCACTAAGCACCATTACAGAAATTAAATTTTTATTTATGAACAGGAATAATGAGGTAACATAAAAAGATTGAGCTTGAGTTTTCAGCTACTGAAGATTAATAACTGCCTAAGGTCTACATTCAGATTTAAGATACACATTTGGTTGTAGAGAAAGATAATTCATGGGGTGTGCAAACACTCTTTAACCCTGGACTTCAATCATGACATGAGCTGGATGTAACTTACATTTCATCATCGTTGGAGTCAGACTATTTCTACTATTGCTTATTTTATTACATGGACTAGAGATACGCAAATGTGTCCTTCTCAAAGGAAAAAGGTGCAATAAAGTGGAAAAAATCTTACAAGACATTTTTTTTATATGGAGCCCTTAGCAATATAAATATAGCGTTCTTATGGTTGTTGAGGAAAGACTTTAACATGCATAAAGAGATTTCAATTTTTTGAAAAAATATGACAGAAGAGAATACACAAGATGTGTGCAATTTCTTATAGAAATTCAATCTTTTACCCTTGTTTTATTTTCCAGGGATTTAAAATTTTGTTTTATAATGTTTCAGTTCTGAATATGCTCATTAGATACACATACTCTGCTATTTGCACAGTTTAGCCATCTATGAACAAAACATTAAGAAAGTTTCATTAAAAAAGTCTTATTTATAATTACAGTGCTTATTTTATAAAAAGGTAAATCTATTGATTACTTATATAAAGTTTGAAAATAGAAGTTATAATTGCCAGGGATGGTGGGGTAGCTCAGTCAGTTGAGAACTTGCCTTGCAACCATGATGTCCAGGGATCAAATCCCAGCCCCAGCTGGCGCAGACCTGGTGCTGAAGGTTTTCACTTCCCATGAAGGATACCCCAGGTTCAGTTCCCTCTCTTTGTGGCCCCACATCTACCTGTGTGGAACAAAACTATGTCACAACTGATAATGTACAGCTGTTAAAAGACTGCTCTTTCTCTCTCTCTCCTCACTTTCTTTTAAACACAATAAGTAAGTCTTTAAAAAAGAATTATTATTGTTTCAAACTTTTATTTTAAACTCACCAATTTTTTTTAACTCACACACAAACACACACACACACATGCACACTCTCCAGGTTCTCAGTTACTAGAGAGAAAAATATGGCAAGAGGTTTTCTAATGGTTGCTGTGGTTTAGCATTTTGGAGACTTGGACTGAGGCAAAATGCTGATATTGTACCAGGTAGCACTTTTCACTCCTAAATTCTTATCCTAAAAAAAGAGTTGTTCTGGGTGTTCTGCCAGTATTTTCAGGAGAATAACCATGGGTCTTCCTCAAGGACACTGAGGATTTCATTTTTTTCAATTTGCTGAGTCTAAGTTCACCACTCCTACATTCATCTGACATCTGTCTTCAAAAACGTATTATCCCTGTTTCATCCAAAATATATATTTCTCTATTTTCATTTTAATTCTCATTTTCTTTGTTACCTGAAAAGGAAACAAAGAAAATGAATGCATTTAGGCCACCATGTTTTACTCATCTCACTTTCTCTTCCACTTATTCTACTCTAAACTTTTCTTCCACTGAATCTTTAACTGTCAGTTACCAAGAAATTCTGTGATGCTAAATCTATGATATGTACTCTATATGCATGCACCTTACTTATCTTCTTAATCAATGATACTACCTTTTTCTTGAAACATGCTTCTCTTTGAGCTGTAGTAGCGCTACTGAATCCAAGTTTTTCTTTTACATCATTGACTGGCCTTCTCACTCCCCCTGCTGGCTCCACAATGAGAGAAAAATCAGTAGATACAATAATCAGAAAGTTCTTCAGACAACTGAACAATTAAAAAAAATTTAGTTATGTTTTAAATAGTAAAAGATATAGTAGAAGTAAATTGATACAGGAAAAGGTGAAAATGTGTAAACATAACTCTGGTGTATTTGGTAAATAAAACAGGGCGTGATTACTTAAAACATTCAATTATTGATTGGCTTTATTTTGCCGATCATTGTTTCATATATTCTACTCTCTCTTTGTGAAATACATTCTTTATTAGTTCTTTCACTAAGTCCCTTAGTGACATATTTTATTCTTTATTTATTGAAAATGTCTTTTTTTCACACTCAAAAATTATAGTTTAGCTAGAAATGAAATTATAAGTTGACAGCTACTTTTTCCCAGCATCATGAATATTTAGTCCACAGGCTTCTACTGTTTCTTTTTAAAATCCCAATGTCATTTTTAATTTCTTCCTTTCTAAGAAAAATTCCTTTATTTTCTAATGTCTTAAAAGATAATTCTTTTGTCTTTGGTGACTAAGAGAGGTGGATACAAGTTGCAATCTATAAAAAGTTTGAAAAAAATGACAAAACATGCCTTATATTTTTAGTGAATAATTCAACACTGGATCTTTTCTGTCTGCTCATCACCTAATAATCACCAGCTTCTAGGCAGTGGATGACAAAAGAAAATAGGAAAGTGCTTTGTGTTTTATATACAGATAAATTAACCCCCAGCCACATGTGGTGACTGCGTACTTAAAAAGTAACTTGTGAGACTAAAGAACTAAATTTTTAATTTTGTTTCATTTTAAACAAATTAAAATTTAAAACTGTATACTCAAAACAAACAAATATTCACACACGATAATGGGGATATGTCCAAGGGACATGATAGTCCATTGAGAGTTCCCACTGACTAAAGTTGAAACAATTTGAGCAATAAATTAAATAGGATTATGACCCAAGCAGAAGCCAAATATCCATAAGTTTGCGCTGATGTAAATAATTAATTGAGTAAATAATTTGGGGTTAATAAACAAATGTCCTTTGCAGAAGAAGTCCACATATCTTAGGTATATACTCCATCCTGAAGGAGGAGCAGCATAACTCCTCATATGTCAAGTGTAGGTTCTACGTACTGACTTCTTTCCAAAGAATATAGTATAGAAAGAAGGAA
>PVKE010035538.1:0-16835 GCA_004027555.1 Craseonycteris thonglongyai
TACTGGAAAAATTATAGTGAAAGCTAACATTAATAGAAAACTGAGAAATTTAAATAACAGGAATTTTATAAAGAACACTAAACATAGAAAAATTGTGCTATTACTTAGAAGCTTGCATCTGAATACTAAATATTTTCACAAAAATTTTGCTAAATATTTTTTAAAATATTTGAAAAATCTTAATGCTGGGAGGTTGTGATTAAATAAACCAGTTTATTGAAAAAAGTAACAATATAAAATATGTTAAAATTTGTATAGAAAATTGGAGATATTTATTTGTCTAAACACAAACATAAATAACTACAATAGAAACAACATACAAAATTACGGTAGAGTAGTGATAGTAAAAATTTAAAAACCTTATTTGTGAAAGTACTAGCATGGGATAAATGCTGATGCTATGTGAAAATATCAGGATACAAGCTCTATATAATTTATTATAAAAATTTTTGGTAAGAGAAAAAAATGTATCTAAACACATTTTTATGTGTACCTTAAAGAATGAACCACTCTGGTCATAACAAATAATGGGAAAGTGAACAGAATTGAGAACAGACAGTTAATGGGGTGGGGACAGGTCATATAGTGTTTTTTTAATTTAGTTTTTAGGATTTTTGAGGACACAAAAGAGGAAACGGCTATTTAATCATTTCATATTTTACAATGGCACTAATCAATGAAATGTAGATAAAAAATAATTCCATATTTGATCAACTTAACAAGGTTTTCAAAAATGGAAACCATCATAGATAAGGATGTTGAATGGGTCACTTCTTCAAATGCTGTTTAAATTATAATTAAAAAAATAATTTTATACCATTTATTAAGAATCTTACTAATCCTTATGCTTTTAAATATAAGCCTGCTGAAACTTTAGTATAAAAATATTTTCTCCTGTGTACAAAAACTTGTGAAAAATTATTGCAGATTTATTTAGAGTAATTGAACATTAGAAACAATGAAGAATGGATTTGTAAGCACAATTGTACTTACTGGGTTCTTTTAAAAGCTTAATAAATATATATATATTTTTTCAACCAGAATTTGGAACCAATTGCGAAATAGAAAAAGAGACAGGCATATGGAAGTCAAAATGGTCTCTTTATTAGATATAACGCTGTTTGGACAATAGAGCTTAGATCCAGGAAAGTATAATTGGACAAAAATTTAACTACTCAGGCACTGTCCTACATTTCTGCAGAAAAGGGGCTAGCCTTCTTACTGAAAGCAAAAGAGTAAATGACAGACATAATATGTATAGGCGGGAAGATGTCAACAGCTATCCCATATGTTGCTGAGCTACACCGGCCCTTTTTCTTCCTCCAAAATGTATAAACTTGCAGTAGCAATAACTGAGAAAAGTTACCATAACAGAGATCCCTCCTGTGAAGAAACATGAAAGCAAGGCATAACAGGACACCCCCAAATAATAACACATCATAAATGAAAACTGCCAAAGTCCTAATTGAATATACAGAATATTTTTAGCCCCATATTCACATGATGCACCATAAAAAACTAAGGATATTAAATAGAACCTACTATCTGAATTTAACTTCATAAACATTATTTACAAATAAATTATTTATAAATACCGTACTTAAACCTCTGTCAGTTATTTCTTTTTGTGGTAGAGTTGACTAGAATCTTGTTTACTTCTTTAAATTTTAATTACAATGTATTTAAAAATATGTTCATATCCATTTGAAAGCCCAATAATATTCTTGATAGAATATAGTAAATGTGATTCTCTTATTTTTCTCTGAAAGATTTTCTGTCCTTATAAAACCATATTTTAGTTAATGGTTTTATTTATGTGGTTTATTTTTTATTGATTATTTATAACAGTCTCCATGTTGTGCCAACTGACTGTGACTCAAAATGAAATATTGAAAGATACTCTTTGACAAAAACATATGAAAGAATCACTTAAAAGTCTAAACCCCAATGCAGCATTGTCAAAAAGGGCAATAGCTAGAGGGCTCTTCGTAAAACACATCTAAACCAGAATAATATCTGCAACTTTAGTAAATAAAGCAAAAATAGGGGACGCTGGGATGGGTTAAGTGCTCGCCGTCCTGGCCTGTGCGGACACCATATGCTGAACTGGGGTGTGCCCCCAATTCGGTTCTTGCCAAGGAGAGCTTCCCATGTGGGAGGCCCCTAATTTGGTCCCCAGCTCATGGGGGCACGCCTCCCATGCATGAGGCCCCTGCCTGATTCCTGCCTGGCATGACCCCTGACCCACCTGTGTGGAACAAAACTATGTCAAAAACTGATGACATACAACTATGAAATCTGCTCTGGGCTCTCCCCCTTCTCTCTGTCTCTTTCTGTCTCTCTGTCTCTCTCTCTGTCAAAAATAATAAAATAAATTTTTTAAAAAGCAAAAATACATACATACATACATACATACATAAAAATAAAAACAAGGAAGTTCAAGGAAAAAGTAATTTTAATTTTCTAGATGATTGGTAATAGTAAGAAACTGTTGTAGCCCAACAAGAAAAACTGCCAGGACAATGCAATGTAGAAGGACAAGAGCAGAAAGAGATTGATTCAGTGCAAACAGACACTGTCTGGACAAGCTGGTTTTGTATTAAATACATGATCAGCCCAGAGCCAGCTCAAAAAAAATTTGAATTAGTCACCTCTAATCTCAATATTCTATGTTGCAGAATGATATTTTAACCAGATAACATCTAAACACTCATCCAACTTTAAAATTCTGTTTTTGGCAGTTTGGCACATTCAAGGAAATGATTCTCATTCTTTTATTTTTCATTTCTCTTTGTTTGCCTTCTACAGCTTGTAATAGAACTCTTCAACAAGTCTAATGGGATGTAATATAAAAATTCACATATTAGTTTAACATGTTGCAGATGACTAGAAGTAGCTACTAAAGCTTGAGAAAGCTATCCTCACCGATAAAAAGAAAAGTGATTTTCCTAACAAGAAAATTTAGATTAAAGAAAGCATTATTGCCTTCTTGTTTAATAAATATATAAGCAGTTAGTGTTTGAAAAATCAAAAATTTTAGTAATAATTTGTAAAGAGAAATTAGAATATGAAGAAGGTCAGATCTGATTTTCATCAACTTATTCATTAATACATGTAACTATTCGACTAACATTTGACATTCATTATTTGACGGATTATAAACTAAATGCTGAAGGTATATTTTCTGCCTTTAGAGAATATGTTATTTAGGTGACATTAATTTGAGGTATTTTTAGAAATGGGATTATTGTCTTCAAATTATCTTGTGTTTTGAATTATCTTCTTCAGTTGTGAAGCAGACTATTAGGCCTGTGAATATGCCACATTTTCTCTTTATTTCCCCCACCTATCTCCCTTAATATTTTATTGCTTAATATTTTATTGACAAAATTGTCTTGACTATTATGAATACAGTAATCATAATTTTAGCTTACTTTTATATACCATTTTTAGTTTCAATGCTGCATTCGCTAGAACTTTTCTTTTGATAACTACATTAATAAGCAACTGAAATTTGTTGGTAGAAAGATACTGATAGCACTCAGATATTTGTGTACTTATTCATTAAAATATAAAGGAATTTGGAGAAATATATTGCAGGGCCAAAAGCAATATTTATAAAGCTGTTGAGAAATATTGTCATTGCTGAAAAGAGTAATGTTTCAATCTTCCATTAAAGTGAAAGCGCTTGTAGTTTAATCTTTTGAGTCACAAAAAAGATTATATATAGATAGAAAAAAAACAACCAACAAACAAAAAAACAGAAAGAAAAAATGGAGAGAGAATAAACCTAAAATATGTTTTAAATTTAATTAACTTTCACAATTAAACTGTTCTGATATTTCAACTCACAAAAAATGACCGTATTATTAAAAAATGTTTAAATCTTCATAATCAATAGAATTTGTAAGACATTAAGAACTAACATATGCTAGGATTGTGATATGATTGATAAAAGCAATAGATGATGCTAAGAATAAAAAAAATGATTCTATAGGAAAAGTTGCAAACATTATAAAACAAAAAATAATAAAACCCCATGTTTTCATTTTCTTAATATATTAAAATACCCATAGTTTATTATAGAGACAAAACATTCACCTAAGTATAGTACATTTTAAAATTATATTTAATAATCTAAGGAATGGACATTTGTTACCCTATTAAAAGGCTGATGCAGAACTTATTTTTCCATCATATACTCAACTATATCAAAACATCTTTGGTGATTTCAGGATGTAAAAAAACCCATAAATTGTAATAGTACAAAAAAGTAATTATAAGAAAATATGAAAAAAAGTTTGATCAGATATTTTATTTCTCCATTTAAATTTGTTGAAGAAGAAAAGTAAATTTTTGTAAGTATACACAAGATTTAGGGTTACAGGCGATATAAATCATATTTCAAAAAAACCCTTAAGATAAAGAAGGTAATGTTTTGGATAAATGTAAAGGTTTTCCCATGTGTCATGACATGAAAGATGAGATGGCATCATTTCTTTATGGCACTGATAATACCAGCAAAGATATATATATATTTTTTATTTCAAATGACTTCCTAGAGTGGTGCCTGTGAATGATATATTCATTTTCTAAAACCCCATGAATCTGTTACTTCCGAGTCAAGTTTTCATGAATTTTAATCTTCAGATTAAGATTTCTTATGAAGACAGAACTTCTTACCACATAGAACTGACTACTTATAGTCTGACGTTTTCCCAACGTTTTGCTTCATTTTATTTAGGCAAAAATTAAAATAAACACACAAACAAAAAAAACCCAAAGTTATAAGACTAGCTACAGGTGATAATTTTATGGGCCTGAAATATAATGGAAATTGTTTGAGTTATCATCCTCTTTGGGAACCCTTTATTTCTCCTAATTTGGGATACCATTGGGATAGAAATGTCTATCCTATGGATACTCCGCCATTGTATTTTAGAAGTACATAACTTATTTTCTATAGACAAAGATGAATGCATGACCTGAGTTTTTCCATAACTGAAATAGATGATTTAAGTGATGATGTTTAGGACTTTTTGAGTTGTATTATTTAGATGAAATTGCAGCTTTGAGTTGATTGTAGAAGGGTTTATGACTTTGGGGCATATTGCGGTTAGGTGAACTTATCTTGCTTACAGGAAGAATATAAATTTGAGGAACCACGGGATATATTGGATTGAATTATGTCCCCCCAAATGATATGTTGAATCCTTATTCCCAGTACTGGTACATGTAAACTTATTTAGAAATAGTCTTTGTGATGTATTCAAATTAAGATGAGGTTATGCAGAATTACCAGGTCCTTTATCTGATATGCTTGGTGCCCTTTTAAGAAAAGGAGAAGAGACAGAGATGCAGGGGAGAGAATACCATGTGATGACAGAAGCAGAGACTTGAAGTACTGTAACTGCAAGCCAAGGGATATCAAAGATTACCTGTAAACCACCAGAAACTAAGATGAAGCAAGGCAGGATCCATTCTGCCAGGTTTCAGGTGTTTCTAACACCTGAATTTTGAACCTTTTCCTTCCAGATAGTGATAGAATAAATATCTGTTGTTTAAGCCACCCTGATTGTGATATTTTGTTAAAGCAGCTGAGAAACACATTCTAACACTTATTACAAAGTAGATAAAAATAAACTTTACTGAATAAATGAAGAAATTATTCAAAGACAGAGAGAATTTTATCTTATAATAGTTGTATCACACTTGGGAATTAAATACTTTATTGCAGGAAGCAAAGAGAAAATATTTGTTTATTAAAAGAAGAATGGATAGTTTAATATATACTGTGGTATTCCTACTATTTCAAGGTGAATGGCTTTCCTGCAAGTGATTTTGATAAACAATGAATCTCTGTTTATCAAAAGTTGTTTCTGAACTAAATAAATGTTCTTTTTAATGAGTGTGTTAGAGAATAAATGTTATATAATATCTATTTTATTAATAAAATACATATCAAATGATAATGTGTTAATAGTAGTGCTTATCACATATATATAAAATAAATGCTGGAAACAGTTCCCTCCTATCTGCTGGGAGTCTGAATTCATTATTTTTGCTTTATTTTTAAAAGGGGGTGTCAACATAAAAAATCAGCAGCTACTAACACCAGAGGCCACAAGAAGACATATAAAGTACAGAAGTGGCAAATGTTATGATTTGACTCTCTTGAAAATATGGACTCTTTATGGTTCACATCTGACAATATGTCGTTTAAAGTAACATCTCTTTCTGACAGATATGATAGCTATAAAATTACATCCACAAGTAGTTGTTTAAAAACAAAATTTTTGGATGAGATTATTTAGACTACTACATTTAAACACTGATAAACATCAATGCAAAACAAGAGGAATTTTAGTTGATTTAAAGCACACCCAGGCCCATAATAATAAATGCATACTGTCAGCAAAGAAGAAATTAACATTCTTTGCCATTGGCCACAGTAAATGTATAAATACATCTAAGTTATTTTTAAAAAGTCAATAAAATTTAGAAATATGAGGATGCTGTGATGGCTCAGTAGGTTGAGCACTTGCCTTGCAGCCCCGGGGTCCAAGAATTGAGTTCCAGCCTCAGCCAATGTGGATCTATATGCTGAACTGAGGTGAGCTTCTCACGTGGGAGGTCCCAGGCCCAGTTCCCACCCTGTGCAGTCTCACATCCACCTGTGTGGGATGAAACTATGTTGAAAACTAGTGACATACAATTATGGAGACTGCTCTGAGCCCATCCCCCTTCCTCTCTTTCTCTCTCTGTCAAAAAATCACCAATAAAATAAATCTTAAAAAACAAAAAGAAATATGATCAGTCATAAGTTAATCTGAATAGAAAGCAGCTAAAGAGATTTATAAAATTTACCAAGTGCATATGTATAATATGCAAAGGATAAATTAATCAAAATAAGTGTATGACTCAAAAAAAATTGTTGCAGATATTATTGAGATTAATATGCTGGAATTGCCTTTGCTACTACCTCAAACATAAAATCAAAATCCAAAGAAATCCATTTCAACACAATGTTGCTTAATATAGATTGTTTATAAAAGCATTTGATCTGAAAATATTGATTAGCTTTAATTAATCTTAATGTATTATCTCTTGAACTTGGCCCAATTAGTTTACTAGTAATGGTTTATAACTGGCACTCTTTTTCAAACCAACATAAAGAATGGCAAGTTTCCAAGTGCAGGTTTTAAGTTTTCCACATTGAAGAACATATATAAAATACTGTAGTCTTGTGAATATTTACTTGAACTGTACTTCTTTAGGGCAGCATGAGGGATAGGACCTACACAAACCATGAACTTGGCAGCAGCAACATGGCTTAATAGAACCATACAGCAGAGTCTACTGCTGCTACTTGCCCCTGTTGATAGATTGTGATGCCTCACAGATCAAGGACATTTTTTATCATGTGCCTAATTTTATGACTGAAGACCAGAGCATTATCTTAGAAGCTGCACTATTAATGTTTATAAAATTTTGATTATTATTAGTACCACCCCTTACTGACATAGCACATCTTTAATTAGCTTTGACATATTAGATTTCTGTCATCAGTTGTAATTGCTGCTGTTGTGGCTCTCTCTTGACATATAGCAGATGGTCCCAGGTGCTGCCTCAGTCCTATTCATTCTCCTGAGTCCTAAGTATCTTCATATTTCAAGCATCAGCTTGGCTTCTGACTCATCTCCTGCAGCTTGCTACTGAACATAACCATTCACATAGGTATTTAGTATCCACCTAGTATTATTCCATAGAAACTCGTGACTCAAGTTTGTAATTTCAGAGTCAATGATTTCTGTTAAAAATGTTCTTTAAATTTTTTACTTTTATATATACCTTCTGTTTTAAATAGTATACACAGCAATGATAGAAAAAGTATGAAACAGAAAAACCAAATACCTAAGGTGATTCTGAGAACACACATAAACATATTTGTGAGCTAAAGATGAAATAACACCACAAAAATTAAAGCAGGGCTGTAGCTGCCCAGTTCAGGTCAAGGAGCAGTCACTGGTAGCTCAGAATTTGGCATTTGCAGGGAGAAACTAATACTCCTTCAATGGTGGAAGTGAGCCAGAAAAGGTATTTATAGAGCTTGGGTATGTGTTAGCATTGTGAAAAAATCTGATGAAAAACAAAAACAAAACAACTGTGTCCAATTATCTGATACTACAAATTTTAGCAAGCTGTTGGCCCTGTGAAGCAGGAGGGCTCAGGCATTGCCACACTCGAGAAGTAAAGCAAGCTGCCTACTAGCTTTTTGATTGGGTTTCTATTATCCCTGATGCCACTGTAGGTAGGAGCTGTGAAATGCCATCTGGAATGACAGGGAAGAAAGAGCACAGGAGTGATGGAAGCAACCGTAATACTATTGGTCATAAAGAGGTGATTACAGAAGGAGGAAAAGAAAGAAACAAGGGAAACACAGAAAATAAGTAATTGCTCAAAGATTAAAATAACAAGAGATTCAAAAGTATTACTGAAGATTTAGTGAGTTCACCATTATCAAAATACTGTTAGAGTAGAGAGAAAGTTACTGTTTGATAGGATATTTAAAATGAGCGCCAAACATCAAAAACGTGGCCAGCTGAAATGACGTTTGTCCTCAAACTATAGCAACAAAGGTATCCCTGGAAATAATTCCAACACATAAAATATTGTATTGTTTAGGAAACCAACCAACAATTTAGACAAATTGAACATAAAAGCACACCTGAAGAAATAAAATGTATGGGACATTTTAAAAGCACTTGGACTACACATATTTAAGATGCTCAACAAAATGAATGAAGGAAAAATTTCACTAGTAAAAGGGCAATGTATTATAAGACAAAAAAAATGGACAGACATTTTTTAAAGGCAATATAATATTACAATTAAATCAAGACATACAGTCATTGGAATAAAAATTTACTTAGAAGGAATCTAGTCTAGATCAACCACAAACTAAGAGAGAACATGTAATGGAAATAATACCAAAGAATTTATGAAAAAATAAATACATAGCAAAGAGTTGCAAAAAAAACCTGAGTACATATAATTAACACAAATAAATATGAAATGCACAATAAATAAACAATGCTCTTTAAAAATCTATCTGAATGTCATATACATGTTATATGTTGAGCCATCGATCATACATTTATCACATTACTACTGCAGCACTCTGTTGTGGTTCCAGAAAGAACTGGACAAAGACTTTTTTCCCCATTAATTCTGACCTATCTCTGGGAAAGTATAAAGTGGACAAGAATGGAGAGATGTGATTTGTTTCCCCTTGAGATCAGGAAATTCAAAATTTCACATTATCTAATTAACTATGTGATTGACATAAATGGGAGGACAGGAACAATTATGTCATTAAATACAAATTAGTTCTAATATTGCATTTAATATTGATAGCATTAATGCTGTTTCTTAAAGGTGTAACTATAATCCAAACTTAGAGAACTACACATTTGTTCCATATCAATGGTTTTCTATTATACCGTGGTTCAGAATCACCTAGGTAGGGCAGGGGCTTTTAAAAACTTCACAATGTAAGTTTTTAATTAAGTGCAATTGCTCTGAGGCTTCAAAATTTGTATTCCCCAAGTTCTCAGGTGATGGCAATGCTGTTGATCCAGAGACAACATTTTTAAAACTACTGTTCTGTACAATCACCCAAACTTAGTGTTTTGGGAAAAATTATCTTTCCTGGAGTTATTCAGTGACTCTTCCTTTAGAAATAACATTTCGTCCATTGTCTCCCATAATCAAGTCAATGGGTGGTACTTTATTTCACCTCTACTATAAATATAGTAATCATCTGAGAGATTTTGTGCCTGTGGTTGACAATTTAATTAGTTGTTTAGTTCAACAAATTTTAATAAGAGCAGTTTAACTTATTTTTACCATTTCCACAAACTTTATCCATTTTACACAGAGCCTAAATGGGTGTTTTTATCCTTGAAAAATCTCTGTAAGGTGTTTAAGATCATTTTGTTAGAGGGAGCTCATAATGTACATTATAATTAAAAAATTTTTAAACTCTTAAAATTTTATCTCATATATTCCTTCCATTTTTGCTCTTCTTTTTTGGTTAATGTGATTTTCTTCAAATATTTGAAACACCGTCAAATTAAAAAAAAAAAAAAATTGAAGGTGTTTGGCCTAAAGTGATGGATGTCACGAGAAGATAAATAATTTTTCAAAAGGAAAAAAGGATTAGAAAATATCATTGTATCACTTAGGATTTATTAAGTTTCTCATCATTGAATGGTATGTATGAGTAATGAACATAGAAATACTCCGGGCCTTGGAAGTAAAAAAAGGATCTTAAATATAAAAGAAGTGGTCAGATTAAATAAGTTTTGCCCTCAAAGAATCTCCTGAAGGGAGAAAGTTTTAAATGTTACCCACTTAAGTTTCCAGGAAGCTTATATCAAGTTTTCATTGAATCACCTACTGAAAGTTAAAAAAAAAAAAAAGAAAACTAAACTAAAAGTTGTTTAGAACTATGCCATCATTGTAAATGACATATATTACTCTGAAACAGGTGTCTGTCTCCCTAATGAGCATAAAAAAGAAATTATTATCTGGTCCATAGAGTAAAGATACTTGGGGCAAACAAAATAGATGATTATTTGTACAGGAACTTTGTAAATGATGTTTCTATCTGTGTGGAACAAAACCATGTTGAAAACTAATGACATACAACATGGAGACTGCTCTGGGCCCTCTTCCTTCTTTCTGTCTCTGTCTGTCTTTGTCTTTTCCTGTCTCTGTCTCTCTCTGTTGTTGTTTCTCTCTGTCTCTGTCAAAAACAATAAAATAAATCTTAAAACTGTGTAATATAAATACTGCAGTAAAACTGATTACAAAAGTAAGAAGAATTAATTTGCATAGGCTGAACAAATTTAATAGAAATGACATGGAGTCGGAGATAAGTTGAAAAAACTTAACAAAACCTCTATTCCTCACATATGCCTAACTACCGGTGACAAATTCTGATATATTGGAAATAACTTTGGGTTTCTTACTCTATTCAGAATTGGGTTTCATTCAAATATTATCAAATTTTAAAATACATAGGACTCTGCGTTAGATATTTACATCTTTATCTGTAGCTAGATAAATTAATATTTATTTTAAAGGAGCATATAGACTGACTTTTTGGTATTTATAAACACAAATACATATTTACAATACCTGCCAAATATTGAAATTTTAGCATCTGAGATTTAAAGTAATAGGAATCAAGCCTCTTAAATATAATAATTAGGATCTTAGATATATTCAGAATTAAAATAGAGTCATAAATTGTTGAAAATTACTTGCAGTAGTTCAAATAAAAACAGATGAAAATGAAGAATATAACTGTCCAATCTATGTGAGTTGTCTTGTAGAAAATTATTATGTAACAGTTTTCAATTCTAATTGTGCATTTTATTTTGTATAATCTGGTAAGCCATTGTCTCAATGTGACAGTAGTTTGAATTCAGTGAAGAGAGAAAAGAAAAAGAAAACAACAAATAAACAAAAAAAAACAAAAACAGAACCTTTACCAAATGTAGTAAAATATATTAGAAATTATATATTTATTATTCCATATTGGTCTACTTTAACTTATTTGTCTTAAAATAAAGAACAGAAACTTTAGGAACTACTAAAACTGAATCTACTGAAAAATTTCAGATTGTTGCAGTGGTGGGCAAACTGCGGCTCGCGACCACTGGAAGACATGATAAGCCCAGAAGTGTTTGTTTTTATTTGAAGAAGTAAGCTATGCTATATCTTCGTATCAATCAGCACCCTTAGAAAGTAAGATTAAATCTTTTCAGATGCAATTACCTCTCTTAAGAATATTTTGATTAAGGTGACTGGACGTCCTGCGAAGCCCGATTTTTAACAATTTGTCCCGCGTCCCGCAGCGTTTTAAGAAAGTCCCGATTTTTGGAAAGAATGCACGACAAGCTAGGGAACAGTGGGAGATAGACCAAATTTTTAATCAAGAACCCTCCCCACCCCCACGCCGTCAATGGTGTCCCGCTTTACGTTAAAATCTGGTCACATTAATTTTTGATGCTACTCACAAATTACTCTCTGAAATAAACCGAAGAATCACATAATCTGGAAATAAATAGAAGTACAAGAGTCTAATCATCATTTTGGCTAAAAAGAAAAGGTGGGAAACATATGAAAGTTAAATACATAAAAGATTAAATGAATATTTTTAAACAATTAGACAAATAAAATGAGTGACCATATTCAAATGCAAGAAAACAACAACAAAATACTAAAAGTACATGAGGAATAAGATGCATAAGCCCACTATGCAGATTTATTTTGTACGCAAAGTTCTATGAGAGTACAATGACTAAGATGAAAATGTTATTTAAATTCTGGAAAAACATCTGGTTGCTTTGCAGTTGGAAGGACATTTGAGAGAGTGATTCTGTGGGAGGTGGCTTGCCACATATTCTTTAGGTTTACAAAAATACAGAACTAATTATCCACTTGATTCTCACACACAAAGACAAAGCAGGATAATTTTCTATGTGTATGTCTTTACCATAAACAGCTATGTCCATAAAACTATGAGTGATTCCTTTGACAGTGTATTTTAGAGTGAGCAGTGTTTAACACTGTGTCCCCAAAGCCTAGCAGAGTTCATAGTACACAGTAGACTGTTGGCTAATATTGTTTAAATGAATGCCTGCAGAAAGGAATTACTTCAGAGAAAGGTGAATACAAGCAAAGAAAGTGGTGTATGTGTTGTGCTTGAGTAAATTAAACCGGTAAAGAAATTAAAGTAGGTTGAATTTGCTGAAGCAATTCCTAAAACAAACAAGCTGATTTGGGTACTTTTCCTTGTTTTAATGATAGCCTGATAGCATCGTAGCCCATTCACCTACTGACTGATTAAGTACTTTCCATTCAACAAATATATAAGGAGCATTTCTTATGTACTGGGCACTTAGCCCGTTGTTTGGTAAATATTTGGCAAATTTGAATTTGTAAACAAAATGGTAATGGTTCAGGTTTTTGAAGTTCTAGATTCTAATCTCAGTAGTATGAAATGATCATGTTAAGTCGAGGAATATTATTTTCAATCTGTGCTTTGGCCACAAAAAGTTGTTCTAATCGGGAAAAATAATAAAATATAACAGTTTTCTTGTACAAAATATTAGTGTAATCTAGAATAAACTGTGAAGAACTAATCTCTTATACACATTACCATTTTAAAGGTGAATTAACAATGATTCATAAATAGCATTAATAAATTATATGCTTGAAATAATTATTTTTAATGCAGCAATCATTTCAAAATGAAGTGAAATGTATACCTTCATGTAAATTCTTTTTTTTTTTTTTTAAACATACCATTTAGGAAACTTTCTTTAGCAACAAGGCCTTCTGCTAGGATTTTTTTTTCTTTTTCTTTTTTGGATGGTTGTTTGCACAGATGGAGACTAGTTTCAGTCTGATCTCAGGGGAAGCCCAAGAGCACAAGTTGTACCACAGTGTTGGTCTCACCTTGAGGCAAGGGGACTGGCTTGTCTATCGCCTTCATTTCCCTGGTCATGTTTTTGTGGGGGAGAGAAGGTGATACATATACTATTTGTGGCAGAGATGGAAGTGGAAGGGAAAGGAGGTGGTGTCTTTTTCTGTGAGGCAATTCCCACCAGTAGAGACTTCAATAGCAGACACCAGAGAAACCTGGTGAGAATTAACCTCCTTTGGGCTCAAAAGAGCAAAGCAGATCTCTGCATTCTCTTTCAATTCAGAACTGTCCTGAGGGCAAGGCTCCAGGCAGCAGCATCATGCTCCTTCTATGTCCTGGTCCAAAAGAGTAAAATGTATAGAAGTTAGCTCTTCTGTCATAAACAAGATTCGCTTTCCCAGAAAAAAAAAAAAAAAAAGTCCACAGAAGGCAAAGAATGTGAGAAAACAGTTTGGAGGGCATCCTGTTGAATTCCATGCAATAAAAAAAAAAATCATCTGCAATTTTTAGATTATTTTGATTGATAAAATCCATGTAAATAGAACATGTGATTATTAACAATAATTGATAAAAAAAATTATTACTAGGTAAGGCTGATATATTACAAAGAGTTCTAAACCGAATCCTGAGAAAGGCATGGATTTTAGTTCTAGAAATTTTATTGCCTTAGAAGTGGAACTAGGTTAATTTATTGAAACCCACAAAGCTTCGTTCCTCTAGATGTGAGGAAAGTTCCTGCCCTGTACAGCCCCATGCCCACCTGTGGAATAAAACTATGTAGAAAACTACTGACGTGCAACTATGGAGACTGCTCTGGGCTCTCCTTTCTCTCTCTCTCTCTCTCTCTCTCTCTCTCTCTCTCTCTCTCTCTCTCTCTCTCTCATTTTCACTCTTTCTCTCTCTTTCTGTCAAAGACAATACAAATAAATCTTTAAAAAAATAAGATATGTGCCTTATGCTCACTTTTTATTATTATTATTTTCTGAGAGAGAAAAAGCATAGGGAGACTTTACAAGCATACCTTGAAAAAAGACAGAAATAGCCTGATGTATAAACAGAAAATCCTGTTCTGTATTGTAAATTATGATATAGAGTTGCATATGAATAGGCAACTGAGATCTCTTGACTTTTTATTTCATGTTACTTTATTGTTTGTGTTTTTGATTGAATAAATAAGTACAGGATATAGGATATGAACTGAAAATAATTATAGGAAAAATATGAAGTGAACATTTTTATTTCAATCAAATGACTGCAGTATATAAAAACTAAACTACACTGTTACAATCTTCCATACATTTTATTTATAATTGAATATTCTAGAAGATTCTTATTTTTACTTCTTACAGTTTGATATAATTGTTATATGTTATCCTGAGGGGATATAACATTACTGAGGGTGGTGGTTAAACGAGTAGACTTTCTGAGAAAGAACCAGTCCAGTCTGGTGAGGTTTATCTTAGAGCATAAGAAGTAAGAAATGACTTCTCTCCTGAGGACTTCTGGTAATTTGACATAAATAGAAGTCTAGAACCTACTTGTGGTAGACATAAGCTTGATCCTGCCAAGAAAGGATTTCTCCAGAGCTGGACTCAGCACACTAGGCCTTTAGGTTTTGAAAAGAGAAAATACTAGAAATTCAGTTACAATTCCATCTGTTATCCATGCATATTCAGTAACGTTTTGTTAAAAGCTGGAATGTACTCTCACCTTTGCTATAGAAACACAGGGGAAGGGCCTCCTGAGTGCTATCAGTGGATTAGCAAAGAATGTGGATCCAACAAGAGAGCAGCAACATCAGCCCATGGCATCTGTCAATCATATACAAGAGCTAATCACCAGACTAGGATCAAAATAGCATAGAAACTGTGATACGTGGTCAGAGACAGAGTAGGAAAAGAATCACCTCTGTGGAACCACAACTAATATATGCAGAATGAAATCATGTGGGGCTCAGAAATTAATAATCAGTGCCAGGGAAGCATGGATTTTGTGGACTATAGCTCAGATAACTTGGATAGTGTCTGTTTTGTCCATCACTGTAAATAAATACCTAGAGGGATGCCTGATGCGTAATAGAGACTAACTGCATGTTTTTGAACAAATTTTCAAGGGAATAAAAAATAATTGGTGTGTGACTAGAAATTTAAGCCACATGCTGGTGACAGGTAATAGACATAACTGCTGTATAAGGAAGCTGTACTTTTCATAGGATTTTTGTTTCCTCTGCAGCTAAACACAATTCTAAATGAATAATATCGGATTCTGCTAAAGATTGCTTCAGCTTAAAAAAATAGATAATCTAGTCCTTTGGAGATACTGACATACAAATAGAATCATTTCTATTTTGTTGGAAATATAATCTTTTATAGTGGTAAAGTCCATCATCATACCTTTTGCAAAATCACGTTTATTACTCTGGATTTAAATATTATGATACATCAATTTTTGGACTACATTAAAAAAATTTACTCCTGTTTATTCTTAGTCACCTCATCTGAATTTTACAGTTCAAAGGTTATAACATTTTTTCCACTACTTTTTTGTTAGCTAAAAATTATAGACTGTCTAATTGCTGGTTTTCAAATTTTTCCACTTTTGGCAAGAATAAGTTCATCTGACATTGTACTACTAAAAAAATTCTCGGGAAGCAGAGAATCTTTACAAGAAATTGAAAAGAAAAGCAATTACCAACAAAATATAAATTTTCTTAAGGTCAAAATCATTCAGTTATTCTTTCTCCCTGAGTCAGTCAAGTTCTCTCTGGAGGTGAGCATGATAGTGCCCAGTACCACAGCTAAATTATAGAGTATAAAACATTATCATTGTAAAAGTGCAAAATAGTAGTCATAGTGAATTGTAATTAATGACTATTGAAATATATGCTTTAAAAAATGCTACAATTAAAAAATGCTTACAGTCTGGACAGTCAGTGCCTGAAACCCCATAATAAGTTGTATCCATATTATATGCTCAGTAAAATTGTGTAGGAAAATTATGTCCATAGACATAAGTTTGAGACATTTGTAAAGTGTTATGTTTGTAAATCTAAAGATCCTCAAAAATATGAATAAGATTTTAAGAAATATTCATATCCATAATCCTAGCATTTAAAAATACTGATAATTCCATCCTTTCAAAATAAGTCAGACTGAAAGAACTCGGAAACATATGACCTCACTTATAGGTGCAATATAAAACTAAAAGTAACAAAGACACGGAGACCTATGGACACACTCAACAGCTTGGTGATTGCCTGAGGGAAGGGGAGGAGGGGGAAAGGAGAGAGGGAGGGGAGGTGGGAGAGGGCACCAGCATTATGGACACACTCAAT